>OU611766.1:3448774-3558774 GCA_914767535.2 Dunaliella primolecta
CAGAAACTAGCCCCTCAGTGGACGTCCTTTCTAGAGACACGTCATGTCACCCCCCAACGCTTGCATTTGGTGCCCTGAGTGAGGGCATATGTGCCGTGTGGCCTTTCTCTATGTGCCCTGTATGAGGGCATATGTGGCCTTTCTTTCTGTGAGTATATTCCTGGTTTATGAACAAATGTGTCACACTCTTTTTCCATACCAACTTACATAGCTTGTAAAAGCTTTGAAACAAAAGCATGTTTTATTCACTTCATAAATGTCTATGAGCTTTTATGATTTTATGCCGCCTTCCTACCAGGATCTGGAATCCCCTCAAAATCACGGGTACAACATGTATAGAAGCTCCACCGTTTTGCATGCCCCTGCACAAAGAAGCTTGCCTGTCCAATTTCTGAGGTTCTGGATATGCAGTCGTTTTGCTTGTAGGCGAGATAGTTTTCTGGATCACGGGATCCTGTCCAAATTTCAACCACAGCCTTCCAGACCACCTGTCCAGCGGGCAGACTGGCCCTGGGCCCAAACCTTTGACCTAATACTGCGGCAAAGTGTCTGACCGCTAGGCATAACTACTCTCTCAAAAGTTAACCGACAAAAGGTCAGCGAAGGCCCAAGAAAAGATGGCCGCCTTTAATGTATGAACGGCAATAAGGACAAGTCACACTTCCCACTTGCCAACAAAAATACCAGCTCTTCTGCCACGCAGAGGACTGCCTGTTTTTACGCAACATGGAACCCGGCCTACAGGTGGCTTCGACAGGCCAAGAGGCTCAGCATGGCCTCAAGATAGAATGCTCAGGCACCAGGATGCATGCAATTGGCTTTTGCCAAAACAAATTATATTTGTACAGACAAAAGATAGGCTTCATGTAACATGCCGGTAGTATGGATTGAAAATGTTCAAGCTTGTAAGTGCCAAGCAAACCTGAAGTTTCTGGCGTCATTTTACTGTTTCCAAGAGTTTTGGCTTCATTTAACTTTCATGTGACATTTATTTGGATGAGTACTCCACCTGTATCGAACTTCCCTCATTTGATTTCATCCATTCCAACTGGTTTGCGTACCCTAAAATGGAATTTGGGAAAACAGTCCAGCATCTGAGAAAAGCCGTGAAGGTGTAAAGCTCCTACCAGCCACCTGCTACACCTCACCCCAAGCTCTTAACGCTTAATTGTAGAGCAGAAAATAGCCATTCAAAGCACCTTTCAGGTCCAGGAACCCTTACGGTGCAGGGGGCGCTGAAATGACCTACGTTGAAACAGTCGAGGAAAAAGATCTTAGAGCCACGTAGCCCTCAAGAGCTGTGTCCTTTTCCCCAGCAAGAAATATCAAAAGGAACAAAAGGAATTTCGGAGGTGGGAAAGTGGGAATTTTGAGTCGCTACAGCGGCTAGGGGATTTTTTATAGTAGTTTGCAGAGCATTTCCTATCTAGCTGATTTCCTGCCTGGTGCTCCCAGGTAAGACCTTGAGCCCAATCAAATGTGCTCAAGCACGGCAGTTCTTAATATTATAATGCCAGGAATAATGCCAGGATCGTGACTTGCCAATGTTGCCAGGCTTGGCTTGGGTTGCGCCGTACGACATAAAAAGGGATCCTGAATAATAGTTTTCGTGTGAATTCAAGGATGTGGTGAATTTGTGGATAAGCCCTTCAATTCGAAGCAACAAGCAAAACGAAACAGGTCCATTTTCATTTTGCATACACTTAACGGCTAAAAATCCAAAGAATTAGTAGACACTTGGACATTTACGAAATGTCCCAACGCAGAAACGCTAACATCATCGGCTTTGCACTGCTTGCCTCTTTGCAGTGCATAGGTGTGCGTGCATATACAGCCATTGCTGCTTCGTTGTCATTACTGCTTAAAAGTTCTTCTGTGGCCGATGATTGCAGAGGAAGCAAACTTGTGATAAAGCAAACTTGCGACTGATGTATGTTTGCAGCTCTGTGCGTTCATGCACTGGAAGAGAATCCGTCCATTGATCTCGCCGTAGAGTGGCTGACATCCACTGTACAAGAAGTGGAGCAGCGGGCCGGAGATCCGGAATTTCGGTGAGGAACTGATTCTTGCATGTGGCAAGGATTGGAAGGGTGTGTGGCCAGGCCGGGAAAGAGCACATGTGCATTCTTGTTTATGGGTACACCTTGAACACGCTTGGCTTGTTGCAGGAGGTGGTCAGCTTTTTTTGCAACAAAGTGCAAGGCTACAAGGTGCCAGCATGCTTAAGAACAAGCTTGTTTTTGCAAATTAGCCAGGCTCTCGTGAAACGGATGGCAAGAGAGAGACCAGCCTCTCGAAAATCAATCAGGTCAAAATGTTTCCCTCCTCAGGTCAGAAGGCTTCCAAGGTGGCTTCATCGATCACTCCACTATTTTCGCCCCCTCTGATAAGGTATTTAGCTAAATGAATGCCTTTTCACCATGTTTTTGGAGGACTGATTATGAACTAATGCGCAGCTTGTACTGGCAAGCTGCAGTTTAAAAAGCAATGCTTAGCAGGCTTCATCCACAAATAAGCCTGGATCTATGGATCATCAGAATCAAAGTCTTGTATGTGTTAAAGATCTTACCCAACAGCCAGCACAGGCACTGAGTAAGCAAGTCACAGCAAGAAAGAAAAGAAGAGCAAGAAAACAAATGCAGATCAGGCCATTTCTCAGCCTTCAAGTTGTATGAAGTGTTTTCGCCTCTATTAAGGAACAATGCCATGTCTTGCTGGGATACCCTTTAGGCATTCATGGACCTTGCTCACATTCTTGGAGTCGAAGTGGAAGACCTTGCTTCCTTAGACAGTGAACCCAAGGGGCCCATCCGCCAGACCTTGGCATATCACGGTAAAGGAGCACTGTGCGGGCAAATGAGATAATAAGGTGTCCTTTCATTGATGTTAAGGCCAGGAATGGATGTGGGAGAAAACTAATGTGTGAAGCAGTGTTGGAAGACGTAGCTTCTGCTTAGCCCTTTGGTGGGATCCTTGCTAGCTTGCTAGTTAGGGGACCTTAGCTTAACGCACATGCTGGCGTAGACTTGCTTCTTTTCTTTTCTGCTTTGCCCAGCCTCACCCAAGGATTGGTGATCAAGTGCATTTCAACATCTCATCTGAACCCTCATTTCGGAGCATCCTTGTTATCACCAGGCTCTCATCCTTCTTGCAACAAAGCCATCCCACTTTTTAATCCTTCAATGTTTCATGACAAGAGTCTGTCCTAACGCAAATGCGCTGCGTGTTGGCAAAGTTGTCGTGATGCCTATGGCCGCATCACTTCCATCCTGATATATTCTGAGGGCATGGGAAGGGCTGCGCAATTGCCTGTGCAATCCATGTCTACAGCTAGCTTCTTCTGAAGTATTATGCTTGCACTGCCCATCCCTTTGTGCGTACAAGACTGTTCTCCATCCTTTGCTCAATTGCTAGGGCTTTGTTCCTTTCTACACCGAGCGGAAAAAGAAGCTCTCCTCATGAAGTTAAACCTTGTTAAAGGTTTTAATGCATGAGGCAATAATTTGTTCTGCAATTGTATGGGCCAGGGCTCTGCAACGCCCTCCATTCTCTCCCCGTCTGGCATGCAACAGTGCATACACCTTCCATCTCATATCTCACAACAAACTATGTTGTGTTCACACATCTTTTCTGGGCTGCAGTTGTTGTGGACCGAAAGCTCTTGCTTGAAACAATTCCAGAGGGAGAGTCAGCTCTTATGACTGCAAGCTCCATGAAGCCTGCCACTCGGGATGGAGGGAAGCTGCTTAAGGTTATTAAAAAGTGAGCGACTTCAATGATGCAAAAAACATGGTACGAGCGCAAAATTTGCCAAGTGTGAGCACCATTCATTATGCCTGTTTTACCCTTTAACTTCACACTTGAGTGTATGGAACAAGCATCTGGCTATCTTTTATTATGGAAGTTTGAATTGCTGTAGAGTGCGTGTGCCTTATGTTCTTGTTTGCGGTGCTTCTGTACTACATTTCCGAGTCTTTCAGGACCGTGCATGAGGAAACAGAGGATAGGAACATGGATATTATTTGACCCTTGTGCGCACAGGGATGGCAAGGTGGTACTTGAGGGGGGAGGGAAAGGTTCTCGTGCGCACATCATCACACCAGACATAGAGTGGAACAGCAACATTGTACACGTGATCGATGCAGGTAAATGTGAGCAAATAAGCCTCGCATAGCTAGATGGAAAAAGCCAAAATTTGCAATCAACTCCAAATCAAGTGTTCCTGCCCTGAGCATTCCTATCTTCACTGCTATTTTCATTGTTCTTAGAGGCAGCCTTTTTGACTGCGCATTTTATGCAAACACATCCAAGCACTAGGTGTGTGCTCAAACAAGTTTTTAATTTAGCCGGCGTTTCCATCTTCCCATGCAGTTTTACTTCCTGAGGGCCTGGACGCATTTGCTCAAGAAGATCACCATCACGAATGTGGCCACAACCGCAAGTGACAGCTGGGCAGCAGTTTCATGATGTACTACAGCATGTATAGAGCATTCAAGCCAGGTCAAGCCAGCAGTTTGTCGTTTTACCGATGGTCCAAATCAAGAGCTAACAAGTTAGATGCAGGATTGTTTTAAAAGCTGCCATCAGAGGCCCTCCTGGGGCATGTCCTGCGTCCATGGACATAGGCAGTGCAGATTGTCTTGCCCGTAAACTGCAGATTTTCAAATATTCAACACCTCCTAGGACAGATTTCCCCTCCATAATAATGTTTTTTCCCTCGTGTTTTCCCAGACTGGAGCATGCAGGCCTTCTTCTAGTTGTTCTGACGCATTGCTTGTCACCCCAGTCCTGACTGGAGTGAACGATTCTCCAGGCATCAACTCTAGATATCCTTGATAAGTGCCGGGGTGTGCAGGGGAAATGGGAAGCACTAAACACCAGCCACGGCCACTCCATCTGCTTTTGAGGTCCAACAAACTGGCCAGCTCACTCCAGGCAGGGGCAAAACAGGCCCAGGAACCAGCAGGATACCTTTGAGCAGCAGCACCACAAACTCTGTCACCATCTTGAAGGGGCTCAGCACAAGCTGCCCTCCACACAATTCTGTTAGGTGTGGCTCAAGCCGTCCTCGCCCCTTCGATTTTGAGTCCACTTGATAGACTTGGTTTCATGCAGCCGCCGAGCTTGCTTTGCAGCTTCATGCTGGGGTCTATCCTGTGTGCTCATAAATGCATCATGGCAATAACCCTCCTGATCCCCAATGACCGCTTTCTCGACTCTTACCTTGATGAAGGAGGAACATGGTGCGTTGGCCCAAGGTATCACCGGCTCTAGATCTCCATTAGCTCTCTTTCTAGCTTACCCCTATGGTGAGGCCCCTATGGTGAGACCCTCGACAGTTATGGAAAGAAAGAACAACCACAAGTTAAGATACCTTATCTTGATGCACGCGGCCTTCTTTGACTGGCTTATTCCTTTCTTTTCATTGGTTGGTTGCAGAGTTCTTTATGGTGTTGCTTTGATGCCTACAACTGATTCCAGGTGTCTAAACCTTGGCTAGCTGTGCATGCTACACTTCACCACTAAGCTGATGGGGATTGTTAAATGGGGGCTGGTTGATTGGCTCAATTCGGAACCTTCATTAAGAAAAGGAAAGGAAAGAAAAGAAAAACTAATTGAATCTTCATGAAGTCCTTCTTCTTCTTTGTTTCCTCCATTGGTGAAGGAAGTGTGTTCTCATTGCCTACACAGTTTTGCCTTACACTTTTTCTTCAGCTGCCAGCAGCTTAGCTGCCCTCATAGGCAGGCAAAGCTAAGTAAACCTTGCCTTTCAGGGTCTGTAAATTATGCCCATAAACTTGACTCGATACTGAAGGCACGCACAAAAAAAAAATACTTCTCACAGCCGAATTTTGGAGCCGGGTCTTCTAGTAACTCCCCGGATCTTTGCTACCCTCTTCTGTTCTTTTCAATTGTTGTGGAGTGGTCTTATGGATTTTTCGAGTGATTGTGCCTCCTTTACCTCAGGTAAGGCAAGTAAGGCTTACTTGATACAGGGAGTGCCGTTTCAATTGCAAGAGTGTCAAGATAAAAAGGGTCTCACCGTTGAGAAGTAGAGGGAGGCGCGGGGGGAGAAGGGAGTACTCAGCTTTAGCTGTTTCACCTACTTTCAAGGTCCGTCACCCTAGCCAGTTCCTTTTAAAACGAGGCATTATCGCTTAGTGGTCAAATACTGTGAAGACGCCCGGCCCAAGAATCAGCTTGAGGCCTCCAAGCAGCAGCACCACAAACTCCGTCGCCTCAGCTCAAGTCGCCCTTCATACCAATTTGTTAAGTGTGGGCGGGGCCATCTACACCTCCCACACTTTGAATCCCCTCAAAGATCTTGGTGTTAATGCTTGAAAAGCCATCAAGCTTGCTCTGAAGCTTCATGCTCAAGCTGCCCAGAACGCCTTGAAACTTGCTAGCACCAGAGGCTCTCTTTAGAAGAATCCTTTCAACTTTGATCATCAAGATAGGCATGGAGTACTGCTAGTAACCCTCCTGATCCCCATTGATTTCAAATCAATATATCAAGAACAAAGTTTGTTCTTCTTTGGTGGAGAGGGTACACAGTGCCTTGGCCCTAGGTATCCTCTTTTCTTTAATTGATGTGGGGAGGATTTTCCATTCCCTAAATATATTTCTTTTCTTTCTTTTCAAACACCAGACCGCAACAAACATGAGTTGTTACTTTCTTTGAAGTCCAGGGAAGTGGCTAACAGAAAGCTATGCAAGTGGTGAATCACCACGAGCGTCGATTAAGGAAAGGGATCATCGTGGTTGCAAACACTGGGAAACCCCCCCCACCGCCATAAGGGCTCGATCCTGGGATACACCTCTCTTTCTGGATGTGCCCAGGGAGGCACCGTTACGGCACAACACCATGTAGAAACCTCTTTCCTGAATTTCCAGGGATGTATTTTTCTTTTCTTTTTTTTTCTTTTTTCAGGGATTTATGGTCAAGGTACTGCCCGTCTCTGCGCAGCAAGTATGACTTGGACATATTTGCTAGTGTGACATTGATCAGCACTGGCAGGAACCAGGTAAAAACATGAGCCACTGCACTTCTGGCTTGTATATCCCACTGCTGCGGACAAATTTGCAAATCCTCAGCATGGCACACACAAAAAGAATATGGCGTGGGGAAGCTGCATCATGTACGCATGCTGCCCGCCAAGCGTCACTGGCACGCTCACGAGCATCCTCTGCTGCAGCCGCAAAATATGCATGGCATGCCACACGCAACAAATACAGCCGCGTCAATGACAAGAGCTTGCTCAAGCTCTCAGCTGATAATCCCGGCCACACACCTGCCCTTGCATACAAACAACAACTGCCACTCACCAGCCTATACAATACACACTGCAAGGACAACCACCCAACACAGCAGGCAACTACCACTCGATTGTCCAGCTGCGTCGCCAGGGATAGCCATGAAGCTCAAGCTGGGCAGTTTGCCCGCTCGGGGGGGGGGGGATATGTCCCATGCACTGTCCCCAGTGCATTAGCTGTTACATGCGGGCAAGCCTGCCTGCCTGTGACACCAAACGGGTCCAGATGGCAGGCATGGAAAAGCATGAGAGGCTAGCATTGTCAAGGCCTGCCTGTAGGTCGCTGCATTTCCTTTATTATTGCATGAGCATATGCATGCCATCTACCCTGCCAGCCTCTGGGTGTGAAGAAAGAAAAGAAAAGAAAAGCCACGTAGGCAGAGGAAAGTCTCCCTACATCAATTAAGGAAAAGGGGACACATTGGCTCAGAATAGCCTTGAATCCTCCACCACAAAGCTACAAAAAGAAGATTCTACTGGGGATCTGGAGGGTTATTGGAAGCACCCAGCTCAATAACCAGGCTGCGACAAGTATTCTTGTTTCAAGAGCACGCCTAGTGGTAACAAGCTTGCCAGTTGGCATACATGACAGAATGGGCATGAAGTTTGTTAAGCAAGTTTATTGGCGCGTTGGTGGTCAAGTCCCAGTTCTTTGAACTGGTTAAGGGTGTGCTCAGTGCAGCAGGTCCCACCAACACCCAAAAGGATGGTGTGGAGAGTCACAACTTTTGCATTAATGAGTTTGCAGAGGTCTGCATGCTGCCGCTGTGCCGCCTCCAACTGCTGTCCAGGCCTTGTGTCTTCACAGTACTTGATTTCAATCAAGTGCACATGCCGCTGGTTCACGTTACGGGTGTGAAGATGAAAATTTTACATATTTTTGCTTGTTGAGTGTATTACATTTATGTGCATTTTTAAAGCTTTTTAGTGCCAATCCTTGCATAGTGAAGACCCAGTCATTGTAGAATGTCTTTCAAGAATTGCCAATCAAAATTGTATGCCACATTGAGCCAGAATGCTTGCATTCTGTAAACTGTTTTTTTAGTTGAAACAAGGATCTTGCTGTGTGTTTATCATTAGCAAGGTTCATGTGCAGGACATTTGATCCGCTGCTTTCAAGTTTCAGCGATGAAGATCCGTAGATGCTGCAGACTTGGAGTGCAATTCATTGAACTATGTTGACCATTACATTCTTATCTTTCATCTCGCATCAGGGCCCCCGGGGGGTTGAGCAAAACTCAGATTTCTACGAAATGGTAGCATCTTGCTGTCTGGAAATTTCTGTGCTTCTTCCCGCCTCGATTTCTAGATTTCCCTTTTGGCGTTGTCACAGAAGACGGTCTTCACCTCCCATACCTTTAATATCACTTTGCGATCAGAGACTCCATGCTTATGAAATGGGGGGGGGGTCTGGTCATGGGATGTTAAGACGCGGTTCTGGCTGCATCACTCTCAACCTGACGGCTGTCATGAAGAGAGTTTGTTGTAACAAGGGTGTGCTGCAAGGTATGACAAAAAATGTTCTGGAAAAAATGTTCTGGAAAGAATAATAGTGAGAGCTCACGCTTCCACTGCACCGTCTGGTAGGGCTCCACTAGTGTTTTTGACACTCTGAGAACGGAACGAGCCCTACCAGGCGGGATAGGTGTGCTTGCGCGCACGCAGATGGGGCACACACGCCAAAAGTAAATTGGATAACACAGTGAGCGGACGCTGACCTGTGCCTGGGGAAAAGTGACGTGAGAAGCCAAGAAGAGATGGAGATTGAGCAACTTGTGCGCCAGCTTCTACAGAAGGTCGACGAGCTTAATCAAGTGGTGCTCCAGCTACGGCAGCAGCAGCAGCAGCAGCAGGAGGATGGCCGAGCAACTCGGGGCAGCGTTGACCAGCTCGTCCGAGACTCTGCTGACACCAACTGGGCAGCAGCATGCAGCATAGACAGGGAAGAACGTCAGAAGTTCTACAGTGTACGTCTGCTGCGCTCCAGGAACGCAGGGGCGCTGCCCTGCGAAGCAACACCAGCCGGGGTGGAAGCCTTCCTGCAGTGCGAGGTGGGCAGCGTGCAGCATGTGGAGCGGATGCGGGACAACGCACTGGGCAAGCAGCGATACATTGTCTGGTTCAGCACGGCAGAGGCAGCGACTGCAGCGTACGCGGGGTTCCGCGACAGCAGCAATGCAGCACAAGCACTCCTGGTGCAGAAGAAGACGCGCCTGCAGAATGCGCTGGTGGACCTGGCCATACAGCTGCAGCAATTGGGCCGGGGACAGTGTGGGTATGGGGAGGAACTGGTTGTGCAAGTCAGGGGAAAAGCAATCGTGGTCAAACTTGGTGAGGGGGAGCTGGTTCCCTACCCCTTCCGCCAGCACCTGCCTTCAGGCCGCATCCCCAGCCCTGGCGAGCCCTTCCTGCACCTCAATGCAGGCCGACTGGGGCAGCAGCTCAAGCAGCTACTCAAGCCTCCTTCGCCATCACCAGCAGCAGCAGCAGCAGCAGCAGCAGCAAGGCCAGCAGCGCAAGCACCTACTTCGCCTGCCCCACCACCAGCACAAACAGCAGCAGCAGGAACGACAGCAGCAGGAGCGACAGCAGCTGCAGCAAGAGGAGCCCCAGTCACTCCCACCAAGCGGAAGCGCACCAACCAAGAGCCCAACCCTGTCCAGCACCAACACTACCCTCCCCCAGCAGCAGGAGCAGCAGCACCTGTACAAGAAATGCACGCAGGTGGCTTTGGAGGAGCCAAGAGGCATGGACAAACTGCAGACCAAGAGACCCGAGTTCGAGCACATAAGACTGCGCAGGCAATACAAGCAGCATGGGTCCCTAATAGGAGGTATGGGGGGGTGTATGGGGGTCCTCAAGGGCCGTCCATACCCCGTGCCATGTCTTGGAGAGATTACAGAGGGTACTTGTCTGCTGAAGAGATTCAAGCAAGGCAACGCAGTTGATACCTTCTTTGACATGTGCACTCACCAGGCTGTATCGGCGGTTACCCTTCCTGAAGCATTGCATTGCATCTTTAACAGTGGATGCTGAGAACTGAAGTGCAAAGCAGAACATAACACATTTACTATGGCCTCTTAGACCTTTTTCAGAGCGGTGCTGTTCTCAAACTTTCTGTGCTTCTTGTGAAAACACAAAAGTGTATTTTCCTAACACTACAGCCTTATGGAGTTTTTTGTGCATGACTTTGCGTGCTTGTTTCATTAGAGTGACAGTGTGAGTGTGATTTTTACAGTTGACGCTTCTGAACTCAGCTCAAGGCTTTCAGTTGACATTTGCACAAGTTTAGTTTGGTTTGGTTGCAGGCACCTTTTGCTTCAGCTAAGCTGCCCTTGTAGGCAGGTACAGCTATGTAACCCTATCCTATCCTATCCTATCCTGCAAGGTAGTTGAGTCAGTTGGAAAGTGGTTTTTATGCTTGTGGCAACACAGCTGAGGCTGCGTTAAGAGAACTGTACGTCTAGGACTTGTAGTAACACCATCTTGTTACAATCCTTGTGTAAGCCCAATCAAGCTTGCTCATAAGAAGCCCATGTGCGAGTAAGCTCTCCAGGCCCTTGGAGGAGGAAGCCAGCAGTTCCATGCCAGTGACGTGCATCAATCCAGTATCCGTGCACACAGCATGCAAGGTGCAGCCTAGTTGCCGATAGCATTGCCCTAGCCAAGTAAGCAAGAGTCAGGCCGACCATCTAGAATCTGTGCCATATCTGTCAAATAGCTGGACACTCTCTCCCTCTTTCTATTCATGGGATATTAGGATGCTGTTCTGGCTGCGTCACTTTTGCAACCTGCCATTGAGCTTTTTTTGCCAGGTTTGGTTACAGGCCTCAGTGTTTCAGCTCAGCTGCCCTTGAAAGCAGCAAAACATATGTAACCTTACTTTACATGCAGCGTGGTTCATGCTTCAAGCCAAGAAGTTCCAGGTGTGCTGGCCACTTCCTGCCTATTAACCATTTTTCTTTGAGAGGC
This sequence comes from Dunaliella primolecta, assembly GCA_914767535.2. Taxonomy (NCBI): domain Eukaryota; kingdom Viridiplantae; phylum Chlorophyta; class Chlorophyceae; order Chlamydomonadales; family Dunaliellaceae; genus Dunaliella; species Dunaliella primolecta. The sequence continues at coordinate 3,460,060 of OU611766.1, forward strand.
AAAAAAGGCGACTGAAGCAAGTGCCACAATGCTCAAAAAGTAATGCTCTGTTGCTGCCTTTCCATGATAAATCGCTGTAAGCACGCCGGCGAGAAAGGTAAAGAATACGCACACACCCACCATGCACACAAACTATGCACAAAAGAATGCACAAAAGAACGCCAATGTACATGCTCTATCTCTCGCGCACACATACACAGGCTATCGCTAAAGATAAGATGGGCCCTTTGTCCTTTCCAAGCCCCAGGATCAGCAAGCCAAGGATTACTCCAAGTTCCCTGCAAGCTCAGGTGTTCAATATTGTACATTAGCCCCACATCTTTTCGGGTCAAAATAAAGTCAGTACAAAGACATAAGCAAGTGTGCAAGCGCACGCATCATGTGTGGCATTATAGGCTACAAGAGGGTATACAGGGGGAAAAAGGGAGTTCACTTAGAAAGCTTCTACTGGACCTACATGATCCTTTCCCTGATCCTGATCATAGCATACACACATGAACATATCTGGTCTCTTTTTGCTCCTTCAACCCCAATCGTGATCCTCTATTGTTACACATGCACCTCGCAGGTGGTTGTTATTTAGGGGATTATGATAAGATAACAAGAGGCCTACAGCCCAGTATCCTGGGCGCAAGTGATACCTACTGGCACAGCATCAAAATTGCAAACCGAGCCTGCTTGGCACTACATGCAGCACTCGTTATATATATAACGCTGCCTTGCAGCTGCAAGCTGCCTCCCCTTGCAACAAATGCACATGTCCTCCCAGTGCCTTGCGGCTGCATGCTGCTTGAATTTTGCACAGCAGCCTTGTGTGGCCAACATTATTGCTGCCCCTCAAGCCCTGCGCCCACCTCATTGAGGGTTGCTCAATATGAGCAACAAAACCTATATGCAGTCATGCCCAGACAGAGCAAGGTTGGGTGCATCCATCCCTCTGCCTCCCTCTGCAACACATGCGGCTGTGCTCCCAACATATGCAGCTGTGCTCCAACACATGCGGCTGTGCTCCAACACATGCAGCTGTGCTCCAACACATGCGGCTGTGCTCCCAACACGTGCAGCTGTGCTCCCAACACGTGCAGCTGTGCTCCCAACACGTGCAGCTGTGCTCCCAACACATGCGGCTGTGCTCCAACACATGCAGCTGTGCTCCAACACATGCAGCTGTGCTCCCAACACATGCGGCAGTGCTCCCAACACATGCAGCTGTGCTCAAACACATGCGGCTGTCCTCCCAGTGCAGAGATCGGGGACACCTGCCCCTACTGCATAGCTGCCCTCACAGGCAGGTACAGCTATGCAGCTGTCCTCCCAGTGCAGAGCTGGGGACACCTGCCCCTGCTACATTGCTGCCCTCGTAGGCAGGTACAGCCGTGTAACCCTTTCCTTTCCTTCCCTGCCCCTGCTGCATGTGCTACCTGCCCTGTTGCTTCAGGCACTCTAGTTTTGCTGCAGGTGCCACTGTGCCCATCACTAATCTGCTCCCATCCCCAAGCTGGTGTGCACCCTCCTTTGCATGCGAGCCTCTGTGCCCCCGCAGTCGCACCCGGCTCCACATAACTGTCCTCTTGCTGCTGCTCTGCTGCGGCCGCGTGGTCTCTTTCTTGCACAGCCAAAAATACCTGCGCGTATAGTGCTGAATCTATTGCTCATGCTACTGCTGCTGCTCTGCTGCGGCCGCGTGGTCTCTTTCTAGCACAGCCAAAAATACCTGCGCGTCTAGTGCTGACTCTATTGCTCATGCTACTGCTGCTGCTCTGCTGCGGCTGCGCGGCTCCATTCTTGCACAGCCATGAATGCCTCCGCCTCCGGTGCTAATGCTATTGCTGCTGCTGCTCTCGCTCCCTTTCCATCTCTACGTGCCACTTGTACTCCTTCTCTTAAACCCCTCTGGCCTAAACCTGCCCGACCAGGCTCTGCTTGCCCACAGCTGCTGCCCCTGCTACGCCTGCTACGCCTGCACCCTCCCTCGTCTTGGAGCTGCCCCTGCTACGCCTGCTACGCCTGCACCCTCCCTCGTCTTGGAGCTGCCCCATCTTGCCTTGGAGGTGCACCATCGCGCCTTGGTGCTGAGTCCTCCTGTCTTGCAGCTCCGCCTGCTTGCTGAGGTACTGCGCGTCTCCGATGCGCCCTGGGATGGAGGAGGCCTCTGTGCGGCTGCTTCCCTGCTTCAGCTGCCCCCGCCGCTGCTGCTTGCCTTGCAGCTGGCGCCCTAGGTTGCGGCGCCTGCAAACCGACTGCAGTCGGGTGGCGTGCGAGTGTATGTGTATGTATGCGTGTGTGTGTGTGTCTCTGTGTGTCTGCGTGTGTGTGTGTCTGTGTCTGTGCGTGTGTGTGCGTGTGTGTGTGCGTGTGCGTGTGTGCGTGCATGCATGCATGAGCTGGGAGCTGTCAGACAAGCTGGGGAAGCTTGAGACAGCCCCAAGACAAGCGCAGGGACTTCCCTGCACTAGAAGGACAAGGCGCTGCTGTTCACCTGCTGGCATTGCACTGCACCCACCACCAGAAGCCCTTACGCACACCTGCAGGCAGCTGACCGTGCTTAGCAGCTGCAACCCTAATGCACACCTGCAGGCGTACATCCGCGCCTAGCAGCAGAAACGGTGAGGCACACCTGCAGGCACCTAACTGTGCCCCGGAGCAGCGGCTTTGGCGCACACCTTCGTGCTCAGGCTTTGGTGCTGGTGCCGCTTCTACCCTCATGCATGCTAGCAGGCGCTCTGCTGCACCTTGCAACTGAACACCTCGAGTACAGCTACAGACACAGCGTCTAGCAGCAGAAAGTTTGGCGCACACTTGTAGGCACTGGTGCTGGCGCTCGTGCTGCGTTCATACATGCTAGAGGGCACGCTGCTGCCCCTTGCAGCTGAAATCCTACAGCACAGCCACAGAGGCACCCCGCCTAGCAGCAGAGACTTTGATGCACACCTTCAGGCAACGGTGCTGCTGCTACCTTCAAACATGCTAGCAGGCACCCAATCCTATAGAGCACAGCCACAGGCACCACGCCTATAGCAGCAGAGACTTTGATGCACACTTACAGGCAACGGTGCTGCTGCTACCTTCAAACATGCTAGCAGGCACCCAATCCTATAGAGCACAGCCACAGGCACCACGCCTATAGCAGCAGAGACTTTGATGCACACCTGCAGGCAACGGTGCTGCTGCTACCTTCAAACATGCTAGCAGGCACCCAATCCTATAGAGCACAGCCACAGGCACCACGCCTATAGCAGCAGAGACTTTGATGCACACCTGCAGGCAACGGTGCTGCTGCTACCTTCAAACATGCTAGCAGGCACCCAATCCTATAGAGCACAGCCACAGGCACCACGCCTATAGCAGCAGAGACTTTGATGCACACCTGCAGGCAACGGTGCTGCTGCTACCTTCAAACATGCTAGCAGGCACCCAATCCTATAGAGCACAGCCATAGGCACCACGCCTATTGCAGCAGAGACTTCGATGCACACCTGCAGGCACTGGTGCTGTTGCTGCTGCTACCTTCAAACATGCTAGCAGGCACTCTGCTGCACTTAATCCTGTAGAGCACAGCCACAGGCACCGTGTCTCTAGCAACAGAGACATCGGATTCGCACACCTGCAGGCACTGGTGCAACTGCAGCTGCCGGTGCTGCAGCTCCACGAATGCGCACATGCGCAGGGGCTTGCGCAGGGGGCCTAGGGGCACCAGGCACGGGGGGTAGGCGGGGGTCGCCCGGGGGCAGGAGGGCCCTCCAGTCATGCCTGCAAGCATGACAGTGCCCGCCAGTTGCACACGGTTGCTTTCATATAAAACAAAACAATGAATTAAGTATAGATTTAGTGTTAAGTATAGATCTAGTATTAACCTGTAGACACATGTATGTACGCACATAAGTACTTACGTTTTGCATGTACAAACATAAATCACACACATTGAGGTCATCCCCACAAACGCCCCCCCCCCACCAGTCTCACATAGCTATTCATGCCTCCAACAAGCACCCTTGCATTCCCTGAGCATGCCAGTCATGGTGTAATGTCTCATGCATCAATATTTGCTGGAAAGTGGGCATGTGGAGGTGTTCTGTATGACTCTGGGCCATTTTGCAGCCATGTTGGCTGGAAAAGCTGGGTTTCCAAATTTGCACCAAATGACCAGCACTCCTGGACTTAAGCTGCTCTTGGGTCGTCTAATCATGCTGTGGTGTCAGATGTTGTGAGGGGCCTCTGGGGAATGTTTCTGGTGGGGGGACACACCAGGACAGGCTTGCAAGCAGATGCAGGAAGTGACGTCGCTTCGCAACCTCTGCATCCCATGGCGACCTGAGCACATCCCCGGATGCTGCCCAGCATGATGTGTAAATTTTTTTTAATGAGGCCAAATGGTGGCCTACATGAAAAAACAGTGTACTTTTCCTGCTGCCCACCTCATACACCTCACCCCACCCTCTTTACATCTACTTGTAGAGGGAAGAAACAGCTATCCAATGCACCTTTCAGGTCTCGGGGAGATGCAGGGGGTGCTGAGATATGGTCAAAAAACGTTGAGTGAGACAGTTTGGCCGATCTTGGGGGGTCTGTTTGTGGGGACGACCTCAATAAAGCAGGCAAGAGGGGGAGGCAGGAGTCATTGACTATGTGGATGAAGGCTTGCAAGCTCCATGATCCAAAAAATGTACAGCATGTTTGCGAGACACGTGACAAGGAAATGAGCCGGGGAGGTCCGGGCAGGGGGGGGAGGTGGGGCTGCATGTCATGACCGCATGCAAGGACACACCTCATCCCCAGAGCACGCTTTGCTGCTTGCAAGACACTTATGCATCTGGTACGGACCTGATCAGCCACTGACATATGCATTCAGATATTTGATATGATTTACAAGACAGTTGTGGCAAAGGCCTGTTTCCAGACAAGATTGTGTCATGACTAGGGTTGGCCAATTCCCTCTTTTTCTACATATCTATACATACTATACGGCAAATTTAGCACTAAATATACGGGCATACGGTATTGGCATACGGAGCTGGCCAACCCTAGTCATGACCCATGTAGGCAGGGGTGCCCTTCCTTTCTAGTGCTCTGGACTTGAGTAAGACAAATGAAAAGCGTTGCAGCTCATCAAGATGAGGGAAGGCAGCGGGCAAGCTGCGTAGTTTTGTCAACAGCATGTCATGGACCACAGTGCATTAAGGACCTACAGTGTGTCATGGATATTGCAGGCAGGGACGCCAGATGTGTGCCTAACTCTCTCCCCCATAGGAGGGAATTCTCTCATTTTTTCATGCTAACTTGTTGAGACAAGAAAAAATCAGCGACGCGCCCATACGTTTGGTGGGGAGGCACCAATAGTTGATGCAACTGTGATGAATAAATAATGTGCACTCATGAAAGGAACGATTGACACCATGCTTGCGTGCATGGACGCTTACACTCTTGCTCTTGTGTGTTACGTGACCTTGCACCATTGGCAGTAGCATAGTCATTCCTGTGCATCACTGAGCGTGCATGTGCATCATGCCGTGGATGTGTCTGTTGCTGTGTGTGACTGAATTTGCATGTGCATCATGCCATGGATGCGTTTGTCGTTGTGCATCACTGAGCGTGCATGTGCACCATGCCGTGGATGTGTCTGTTGCTGTGCGTGACTGAACGTGCATGTGCATCACGCTGTGGTTGTGTTTGTCCTTAAGCATCACTGAACGGGCATGTGCATCACGCTGTGGTTGTGTTTGTCCTTAAGCATCACTGAATGTGCATGTGCATCATGCCGTGGATGCGTCTGTTGCTGTGCATCACTGAATGTGCATGCGCATCACGCTGCGGATGCGTCTGTCGCTATGCATCACTGAATGGGCATGTGCATCACGCCGTGGATGCGTCTGTTGCTGTGCATCACTGAACGTGCATGCGCATCACGCTGCGGATGCATTTGTCGTTGTGCATTACTGAACGTGCATGTGCATCATGCCGTGGATGCGCCTGTTGTTGTGCATCACTGAACGTGCATGTGCATCACGCTGTGGATGGGTCTGTCTCTGTGCATTACTGAACATACATGTGCATCACGCTGTGGATGCGCCTGGCAGAGCCGCAAGCTTTGCTCAGACCACAAAGAGAAAAAGCCAGCAGGCACACTAGGGTGAATGGATGATGGATGGATATGTAGCTTGTTGTTCAGAGACGGGAAGGCATGCGAGGACTGAGGACAAGGCCATGTCATTGAACATGAGGCAAGCACGCTGTGCATGCTAATGTCTACAAGGCATGTTTCTTTCATGACCAATCCCTGGAAAGTCGCACAGCTTATCCTCATGGAGTAAATGATCGAGATAGGGATCACAGATACTTCCCTCCTGAAAAGGCCAGGAAATGCACACGCATGTCACATAGCATGGCTTCGCCCTGATACTTGCCCTGCACTCATCTTACGTTTTGCAGTTGACACCCTTGCAAGCTCTGGATACACGGCATGGAGGAGGCAAACAAAACGAGAGAGGGGCCTCCCGCACCATTTTGTACGGAGTTGTAGGCATCACCTGAGTGAGGACCGTTTTTTTTTTAAATTAACAATGTGTGCGCCTACACCAGTTGCCAGCAGGGCTTAAAAAAGAACAAAATAAGCACTTTGCTTTCTTTCTCGTTGCTGGACCTGTCTTCTTTCTCTGCCTGCCGTGCTTCTCTCAGTCTGAACTTCATGGTGGGTGGGTCATACGATCTGTGCACCAATGTGGCCCCCTTTCCTTAATTGATGTAGGGAGTGTTCACTGCCTCGTAGTTTTCCTTTTTCTTTTCTTTTCTAAGCGCGGATCGGTTAGACCTCTTGACATGCAACACTCCCCCCAACGCAAGACCTCTTGACATGTAACATTGCCCCCAGCGCAAGACCAGATTAGTCGATGCCAGGCACGCATTGTCTCCTAGGGGGATTCTCCCAGGTATTGGCCAAGATAGTCGATGCCAGGCGCGCATCTACTCTTAGGGGGATGCTCACAGAGATCGATCAAGAATTTGGATGCCAGGCATGAACTCCATTTTTTGGAAACTTTTCGGACTGCAGAACAGAGCAAAGGGGGGCTCAGATCCTCACCTCCATGCTGCTCCATTCATGCACGGGCATCCGTGGTTGTGGACGGATGCTCCAGTCTTCTCTTGGCCACACTTGTCTGCACCAAGAGAGATGTGAAATTTCTCTGTTCTGATTTCCAATGAAGGAGCAAGGGCACGATCAAGGGTGCCATTGGGTCCACTGCTCAAGTACAGTTGGCAGCAAATGGGAAGGGCTCCGCATGGGCAGAGGTATGATCAAACATTGCAAGGACATTTTCCTTCCACCTCCTCCTGAACACTGGCCGCATAGAGGCCAATCAAGTGCTCAGAAATAGGTCTCAGTCCTCTGGCCTATGCTGCAGCTTTACACGCATGCAGCCACCCTTTATTTCGTTCTGTACTCACAGCAGTAGGTGCACCCGCACTTGCAGCGCATGTGGTCGCAGTAGCCAGGCACCTGAGAGCAGGCAGGAGAGCGGGGTACAATATACAACATGGCACGGCGTTTGAAGGGACTCCTTCTCTCTACAGTCTACTGTAAGGTCAGGCACAGGTCAGGCATGGCACAGTAGGAGATGCAACGGTGAGGAGGGTACACATTTTTATTCGTATTTTCCACCTTACTTTTGATTTTATTAAAGCAACCTCAAATTGGAATGGAGTTCAGGCACAGGGCAGGCGTGGGACAACAGGAGATGCGGCAATGAGAAGAATACACATTTTCTGTCCATGGCTTTCAACATCATTGCCCTCTCAATCAAAATCAAAGATCAAGCATGGGCTATTTTCTGTCCATGGCTTTTAACATCATTGCCCTCTCAATCGAAGCCAAAGGTCAAGCATGGGCCAGACATGGCACAGCAGGGGATGCAGCGGTGAGGAGGGCTGATGCAGTGAGGGTAGGGATGACAAAGCCATGCAAAGGACAATGACATATAGATGACTAAGGATGGCACAGTGGTGAGGAAGGATTTGATGGCTAGGGATGGACAGTGGCGTGCAGGGGTGACACAGTGAGGGTAGGGATGACCAAGTCATGTAAAGGAATGGCGTATTGATGACTAGGGATCCATTCAATTCATTTTTTGAGAAGGCTGATGGATTTCTGGTAACAAATCACTTGAAGCCTAACACATCCATAGCGATGCTCTGCAGCACTGAACATAGACACTCAGCTCTGTTTTGTACATCACATGCTTCTCACCACATTCCTTTGGCATTCCTAGGGCACATTCCTTACCACATTCACATGCAGACACAGAGGTGTTCCCAAACTTGGGAAAAGCAAAGCAGATGTGATTTTGCTCTTAGGCCTCACTCCGTTCCCATCTCAACATGGTGGTTGCTGTGTTACAGTGCTGCACTCTCATAGCCGCCGCAATCGTTGCAATAGGGTGTGCCCAAACTGCATACATCAGCGCTGCAGCGCAGACATAGCACAGCGCTTAGTACTGCAGTGGTGCTGCAGTGTTTGCAGTGGTACTGCAGTGTTGCAGCATGGGCATCCCACCTTGGCAGTTGCAGTGTTGCAGCGCGGGCATGCCTGGATCTCCCCGCTGGAAATCAGCTTCTTGAACTCCTCATCTGCGCTCGCGTTCTCGCGGGACCACTGCGGTTGCAACCAAATAATGTCCTCCAGTGGGTGCTAGGCACACACACTTAGAAAGATATGTCTTGTTTACTTGTTGTCCACCTTGTGAAAGCTGGTGAAAATGTTTCACCAGCAGCCAATCAGCTAGAGATCCGGGCTGTAGGTTACCAATGTGAACCCATGTTGCAATCAAAAGGTGCAACCAGACACAAAGCTGAGCAAGCACTTGATGAGCAGGTCCTGGGGTAGTGCAGACCACTGCAGTAGCAATCAACAGATGAAATCAGCCATGAGCAAGCAAGTGAATTTGAAAGGAGGCACAGTAGATTTTGAGGAGGTGCAATTTATTTGACCAGATAGGCAAATATGTGCCTACCTACCGTACAGACATGTAATCAGGGCTGTGAAAATACGCCGTCTTTCAAGATTCAGACCGTCTAAACGGTTCGGTGACGGTTCGGTTCGGTAGAAATCGTCAAAAGACGCTTTCCAGAACAGACGGTGGCAAATCGACCAGTTCGGTTGCACCGTCAGGCTCATCTAAGCCACTCGTTGCTTGCATGTGCAAGCTGCAGCTCAAAGGCCACTCGGTGCTTGCAACGATGACACGAAAACACAAAAAATATCATTACTCTTAAGCATCATGCAAGTCCAAACAAGTGCCAAACGTGCAGGGACTGCCCTTGGGGGCACGAGCATGCCCACCCCTAGAGGTCTGATGGGGCCTCCCCCTACAGGCCTCAACACAGGGCTGCCTGGAAGGGGAGGAAAGGGAAAGGGCAAGAAGAATGCCTGGGTTTGGCAGCAGTATGTGCATAAGCCGGTAGGAAGCAAGACCAGCAACAGCAGCAGCAGCAGTGCAGGACAGGAGCAGAGCGGGACAGCAGCTGCAGGGGACAGTGATGAGGAAGAGGAGGGAGACTGGAGGGAGCTGACCTGGACATGGCGACAGATGAGCAGAAGGAGGAGTTTGCAGCATGGTTGGATACGGTTCGCTCTGCAACAGAGGATCCTCCGGAGGACAAGTTGCGGCAGGGCAGTGAGGCAATGGAGGTGGAGGGCAGTGGCTGAGCAGTGAAGGGGTGTTTGGGGAAGGGGTCTGGAGGGGCCCAGTTCTGGTTTGAGGCAGCAGAATTGAGCCAATAGGGCTGCACTCTTGGCGCTTTGGAATTCAGTCTTGGATTTGGCACACTCCAAGCAGCTCCAAGTGACAATTTTGTTTCTGCAGCAGATTGCTGGACCGAATCGTACACCGAACCGTTTTGCACCGTTTAGACGGTCTGAAATTTGAAAAATACTGTAAAAAAACGTACAAACCGAACCGAACCGTAAATCGTACAGCGAACCGTCGATCGAACTTTCACAGCCCTGCATGTAATCATTCCGCACCCCTCGAAAAAATATTATTTTTTGATTCCCGCCTTAATCCCGCACCCCTCTCGATATTTATTTCATGTTTTCCCGCATGTTCCCGTAGGGGCAATCAGCCCCCTTTTGCCCCAAGAACTCCTCAGAAATGATTGTTTTCCACTATCCCGCACTTTCCCGCAGCCTCCAAAATAATTATTTTTCCTGCTGTCCGCAGTCATCCTGCACCCCTCAAAAACATTATTTTTGCGGGATGATATATTGTCTGTACGGTATGTAGGTTTTCATTTCTTTTCATTCTTTCAGGAACATGCTCCTTGAGCACCCAAGGGCTGAGGCACAGTTCTGAACAATAGAAAAACGAGTAATTTGTGCTTTCTTCCTCCAACAACACAGAGAGCTGCTGTAGACACATCATAACGCGCTTCCACAGACAGAGGAAGCTGCAGCATAAAGGTTTTGCCTTGGTGCTTTTGATCTGTGTTAAGCTTGCTTCCACTACCTTGATGGAACATGGGAAGTGGCATTGCTTGGCTTATGACGCCGGAACAAATTAGGAGTGCAGGCTGACAACACAGGGAGCTACTCCCCGCTTAAATTGCTTGCAGATTTGACTGCAGCTTGTTCATAGATTGAGAGACTTGCGCACGTTTCCCTGCCTCAGACAATGTTGCCTTATGCCCCATGTACCTGCTGATGCTACACATACCCACATACGCACACACGCACGCGTACACACGCTACCCACACACGCTGCTCACATACGGATAAGAGCCAGCTAGCTAGACCAGCCATGCACAAACAGGTCCAACCCATGTTTGCCAAGCATCAAAGCATCAATCTACATAAAACGCCTGCCAACGCAATATTTAGGTTCTTTACGGCTCAGCACCACTATTAATATATTCTTGCCACACAGCATCCCTAGAAAGAGCACCCTGCCCTGTCACAGTGGGTGGGCAGGCATCCAAAATATCTAGCAACACTACCCGCAACCCTATATGCCCACATCCCAGCCCCGCCTGGCTGTCCCACCTTCTGGCACTGTGTGCGTGTGTGTGTGTGCGTGTGTGTGTGTGTGCGCGCGCGCCTGTGCATAGTGGGATTCACGTAATTTAGGATCCCTTTTGGCTCTGATCAGATTTAATGCCGGCGACAGCAATGCACTTACCTCAAAACAATGTTATCATTGCTCACTGGATAATCATCGCACAAAAACTGCCCTCGTACCCCTGAGCAGGTCCTCGCCAGCGGCAGCAATGTACCTTCCACACAACAATGAAACCATCCCCTGAACGTTTGCATAGTCATTGCAAAATCTGCATGAGGAGCCCTCGTGTTGACACCCCCCAGCGCATCAGGGGTAGACCTGGCTGCGCTTCTCGCCATGCCCACAGCACCCACCTGCCACAATTGAGCGCAAGCGGTGCCCTCGTGCAAGTCAATCCCACACAATCTCCAAACACACAAGTATCAGACATGGCTGCCCTTCTCTTCATGTCTGGAGGAATTTCCTGCTGGCAATGCTTGCAGATGGTGCCCTCATGCAAGTCAAGTCAACACAATCCCACACGCATGATTCGTAAACGTGGCCGCCCTTCTCTGCATGTTTGCGGCACCCACCTCTTGCTACTGCTCGCAGGTGGATCCCTCACGCCAGTCGCACCAGACAGAACTCACTGTTGACATGGCTGCCCTCCATTCCATGCCTGCAACACCCACCTGCTGGTACTGCTCGCAGGTGGATCCTTCATGCCAGTCAACCCCACAGGACAGGCACTTGTCACATTTGCAGGTTGGGCACCTCAGCCTGTTTTTCTCTGGCCCTGATGCTATGAGCTCGATGCCCTCTCCTGCCGTTTGCAATGGATGGCAGGATAAAGGGGATGTTACAATTGGAACAGGGTGCAAAGTGAAGGTTCCCATCTGTCATGCACCAGGCTGTGGCTCTGCAGCGACATTGATAGGAGCGCTCATGTTGGATGGGCCATGCCAAGCACAAATTTCATGGAAAAGTGCTCTTTCTCCTGCTCTTAGTCTTGCCCTGCAGTTCTGCCTGTCCCAGTCGCTCAGCCTCAGGGTGTTTTGCTTCCTATGATATAAATATCCATATTCACATTCTGTTTCCTATTTTAACCCCAGGCACATTCTGTTTTGTCCTTCCTCTGATGGAATCCGCCCCCCCAAGCTGCCCCACCATTGCTGGCAAGCGCTCACAGCAAGAGCATTTGCCATGCACACAGGTCCAGCTCACCACATGCGTGCGCGCATGCGAGGCAAGTCACACACACACACAAACACACACACACACACACACACTCACCGCACTTGGGGCACAGCTGAAAGAGGCCCCCCGAGTGGACTGCCCGCAGCGCCTCAGCCTTCAGGTAGGCTTCGTACGTTGGTGGCATGTCAGCGGCCTCCTCTTCCTCCTCCGCCTTCTCCCTCTCTCCTAGTTCTGCCGCCGCTGCTGCTGCCGCCGCTGCTGCTGCCGCCGCTGCTACTGCATCTGCTCTTGTTGCTGGCGCTGCACCCACAACTTCACCCTCACCACCTCCAGCTCCATTTGTGTGGCTTCCATCCCCATGCATGCGTCCCCTATTTTCTGCAAACACATGGTTGTTCTCTGTGTACATGAGGATTTCATCATCTGAGTCAGATAAGATCATGATGCTCTTTTGCTCCCTCCCCAGTCTCTCTTTGCCACGCAGAAACTCTGGAGCAGCAGCAGCCCTCCGTTTAGCCACGCCTATGCCCAAACCAGAGGCGTCATGCCGCCGCTTATGCCCACCCTGCTGCTGCTGTTGCTGCTGCCGCTGTTCTTGCTGGCGTCGCTGCTCGCGTGCACGCTTGCGCTGCGCAAACATCTCCAGCTGCTGCCGCTGCAGCTCCTCTGGCTGTAGCAGCAGCCGCATGTCAGCCTGTGACATGCAGCAGTGCTTAACCTGCACAAAGGCACAGAGGCACAAAAGCAATCTGTTGCCGCTGCTGCTCTGAAGGCTGCAGCAGCCTGCGCCATGCAGCAGTGCTTAACCTGCACAAAGGCACAGAGGCACAAAAGCAATCTGTTGCCGCTGCTGCTCTGAAGGCTGCAGCAGCCTGCGACCTGCAGCAGTGCTTAACCTGCACAAAGGCACAGAGGCACAAAATCAATCCGTTGCCGCTGCTGCTCTGAAGGCTGCAGCAGCCTGCGCCATACAGCAGTGCTTGACCAGCAGAACAGCAAGAGCAGTAAAGGTGCAGATATGGGGCTGATGGCCTGCATGGCAGCGTTCTGCATAAGGCAGCACAGGCTGCATGCAGCCAAAGCAGGCAATCAGCAAAACGTTCTGACCCCCTTGGAACAAAAAATTGAAAGTGCAGCTGCCTGGAGCATGTATGAGAGAGAGATTTGAAGGTAGAGTCTTGAAAGTACTGTTCGAAAGTACGCGATCACACACCAGCAGGTCATGTTCCATGCTGTCAAGGGTATCATGCGATGCTCATCCTTTCAAGGCTAAAAATGCAATGTTCCATGCTGTCAAGGGTATCGTGCGATGCTCATCCTTTCAAGGCTAAAAATGCAAACACTCAGTACCAGGTTGTGCAGCGCTCAAACTTGTGAGGCTAAAAGCGCGCGAACATGCAGTACCAGGTTGCGCAGTGCCAATGTAGCAGCACACCTGAGGGGGGGGGGGGGCCAGCATTTTCTGATGCCTGATGTGCATTCGGCTGTGCATGCTGCTGCGCAAGCTGCTGAGCATGCTGGTTCTCGTCGCCTGCTCTCTGAGTTCTTCTCCCTGCAAGTTTGAAAAAACAATAGCAGACGTTGCATGCATGAGGAAAGTGAAAGCATACACCTGCAATCCATACTTTGCAAGCATTCAGCTTTTGTTTGCACTGACTTAAATGTGCACGCAAATGCACACACACACACGTGTGTGTGTGTGTGTGTGTGTGTGTGTGTGTGTGTGTGTGTGTGTGTGTGTGTGTGTGTGTGTGTGTGTGTGTGCGCGCGCGCACGCAAGTGTGTGACAAGCACTTAAGCTGCAAACATCATTTTTACAGCTCAAACTTCCAGCAGACCCACGCTACCTGTAACCCCAGCAAAATTTGCTGCACCTGTTCTCACCATGTGCTGCTGCTCAACTTCACCCACCGTGTGCTGCAGCGGCTCCTCTTCTGCGCAATCGCTGCCTTCTGCCCCCTCCCCTTTCCTCAGCTCGTGCCTTACTTGCCTCTGCACCATGCTCAATCCCTTCACCGAGAGATCTGCAATCAGCCATAGAAGTACTGGATCAGGCAAGCGACATGCTTGTTTGTTGTTCTGTTTGGCCCTGCGCCTTATAAACAGGCAGAAGGCTTGCAGGCACTGTGCATGAAGGCTTGCAGAGGCAGAAAGTAGAGGCAGAAGGCTTGCAGACTCTGTGCAGAAGGCTCGTAGAAGCAGAAGGCAGAGGCAGACGGCTTGCAGGTACTGTACAAAAGGCTTTGCAGGGGCAGAAGACTTGCAGGCACTGTGCAGAAGGCTTGCAGAGGCAGAAGGCAGAGCAGAAGGTAGAGGCAAAGGCAGAGGGAAGAGGCAGAGGCAGAAGGTTTGCAGACTCAGTGCAGAAGTGGACTTGACGATGCAGCCAAAAATACTCTGCACAGTGGCGGCCTGTCTTACTTATTCGACAAAGCAACAAGACACACGCGACTCGGCATGTAGTGACCACAAGCTCATCCTGTTGGTGTGGCGGTGTGCACTGATCGATGTGCTCATCCTGTTGGTGTGGCGGTGTGCACTGATCGATGTGCTCATCATATTGGTGTGGCGGTGTGCACTGATCGATGTGCTCATCATATTGGTGTGGCAGTGTGCACTGATCAATATGCTCATCATGTTGGTGTGGCGGTGTGCACTGATCGATGTGCTCATCATATTGGTGTGGCGGTGTGCACTGATCGATGTGCTCATCATATTGGTGTGGCGGTGTGCACTGATCGATGTGCTCATCATATTGGTGTGGCAGTGTGCACTGATCAATATGCTCATCATGTTGATGTGGCGGTGTGCACTGATCGATGTGCTCATCATATTGGTGTGGCGGTGTGCACTGATCGATGTGCTCATCATATTGGTGTGGCAGTGTGCAGTGGTGACTGGTGTACTCATTTTAGGACTCTGCGTCTCAACACCACTTTTTTCCTGGACAGCAAAGCCAAGTTGGCGCTCAGGCTGTGCACACATCTCTTTCTGTATGTGGGAAAGGCCATCATATGACCGAAACGGCCTTCTGCCCCGCTTGTGCACCCTTCGGGACACAGCACCTTGCATATTATCATGAGAAAGCTGTGGGTTGGTGTCGTCTTGTTCCTTTCCCTTCTGTTATGGACCACCCCTGCACTACGACATGGAGATCTGAAATGTGTGCAATGCACAAGACGTGGAACATCAAACATTTCACAGCACACCACGTCTGCTGCAGTACATCTAATCTGGAGAGCCACTCCATCACCAAGCTAATGACAGACAACGGTTGCACCCTGGCGTGCAAGCTCTACCCAACCAGATCTAAAGAGCCATGTCCATGCGGATCTTATCTCATACCACTTCATGCCACCACTTATACCTAACACCCATTACACCTCACTATGCAACACCAGAATGCGGCATCATTACACCTCACTGTGCAACACCAGAATGCGGCATCATCACACCTCACTATGCAACACCAGAATGCGGCATCATCACACCTCACTATGCAACACCAGAATGCGGCATCATCACACCTCACTAGGCTACACCAGAATGCGACATCATTACGCCACACTATGCTACACCACTTATGCGGCACACCATTTGTGTGCCACACTGTGTAGGTCCTGGGCAGCTGCCATGAAAGTCAACGCAGCAAGGCGCCTCTCACATAAACCTCTTTCCCCCTTGTACAGGGGCAAGTTCCCCCCTCCCTTATCCCAGGTGGTAAGAGAGGGCGTCACAACAGCCTGCGCGGCTTTGTTCCTCCTGGCTCATACAAGAACATTTGAAACGCAACTTCCTAGGTTTAGAAAAACTGTGCAGACCTCAGAACCGTGTAAGTCACACCTGCTAAGGCCACCCATGCCAGCCTCACATCACCTACCCAGGCAGCCCGCCCTTGCCGCCACTGCTGCCCTCTGAGTGTAGCCCTGCTGCAATCTGAGGATGTTGTCTTCTGCTGCTGTTGTCTGGTCGTAGCTCTGCGCGCCGCTGCATGCGTCTCTGGCTACGCCGCTCCTCCAGATCACGCATGCGCTGCCAGACCGTGATGGGGCAGAGCGGGCAGGGCGTGCCCATGCAGCTGGGGCAGACCTACATGCGCCACATGAGGCAGGCCGATGCCACAGGTGAGCTGCATGAGCGCACGTGATTGTGAACCGCCTGCGTCGCTCCTCAAGATCATGCAAGCGCTGCAAGACAGGTATGGGGTATAGCAAGCAGGGTGCGCCATGCAGCTGGGGCAGACCTACATGCGCCACATGAGGCAGGCTGATGCCACAGGTGAGCTGCATGAGCGCATGTGATTTTGAACCGCCTGCGTCGCTCCTCAAGATCATGCAAGCGCTGCAAGACAGGTATGGGGTATAGCAAGCAGGGTGCGCCATGCAGCTGGGGCAGACCTACATGCGCCACATGAGGCAGGCCGATGCCACAGGTGAGCTGCATGAGCGCACGTGATTGTGAACCGCCTGCGTCGCTCCTCAAGATCATGCAAGCGCTGCAAGACAGGTATGGGGTATAGCAAGCAGGGTGCGCCATGCAGCTGGGGCAGACCTACATGCGCCACATGAGGCAGGCTGATGCCACAGGTGAGCTGCATGAGCGCATGTGATTTTGAACCGCCTGCGTCGCTCCTCAAGATCATGCAAGCGCTGCAAGACAGGTATGGGGTATAGCAAGCAGGGTGCGCCATGCAGCTGGGGCAGACCTACATGCGCCACATGAGGCAGGCTGATGCCACAGGTGAGCTGCATGAGCGCATGTGATTTTGAACCGCCTGCGTCGCTCCTCAAGGTCATGCAAGCGCTGCAAGACAGGTATGGGGTATAGCAAGCAGGGTGCGCCATGCAGCTGGGGCAGGCCTGCATGCGTCACATGAGGCAGGCTGATGCCACAGGTGAGCTGCATGAGCGCATGTGATTTTGAACCGCCTGCGTCGCTTCTCAAGATCATGCAAGCGCTGCAAGACAGGTATGGGGTATAGCAAGCAGGGTGCGCCATGCAGCTGGGGCAGGCCTGCATGCGTCACATGAGGCAGGCTGATGCCACAGGTGAGCTGCATGAGCGCATGTGATTTTGAACCGCCTGCGTCGCTTCTCAAGATCATGCAAGCGCTGCAAGACAGGTATGGGGTATAGCAAGCAGGGTGCGCCATGCAGCTGGGGCAGGCCTGCATGCGTCACATGAGGCAGGCTGATGCCACAGGTGAGCTGCATGAGCGCATGTGATTTTGAACCGCCTGCGTCGCTTCTCAAGATCATGCAAGCGCTGCAAGACAGGTATGGGGTATAGCAAGCAGGGTGCGCCATGCAGCTGGGGCAGGCCTGCATGCGTCACATGAGGCAGGCTGATGCCACAGGTGAGCTGCATGAGCGCATGTGATTTTGAACCGCCTGCGTTGCTCCTCAAGATCATGCAAGCGCTGCAAGACAGGTATGGGGTATAGCAAGCAGGGTGCGCCATGCAGCTGGGGCAGGCCTGCATGCGTCACATGAGGCAGGCTGATGCCACAGGTGAGCTGCATGAGCGCATGTGATTTTGAACCGCCTGCGTTGCTCCTCAAGATCATGCAAGCGCTGCAAGACAGGTATGGGGTATAGCAAGCAGGGTGCGCCATGCAGCTGGGGCAGGCCTGCATGCGTCACATGAGGCAGGCTGATGCCACAGGTGAGCTGCATGAGCGCATGTGATTTTGAACCGCCTGCGTTGCTCCTCAAGATCATGCAAGCGCTGCAAGACAGGTATGGGGTATAGCAAGCAGGGTGCGCCATGCAGCTGGGGCAGGCCTGCATGCGTCACATGAGGCAGGCTGATGCCACAGGTGAGCTGCATGAGCGCATGTGATTTTGAACCGCCTGCGTTGCTCCTCAAGATCATGCAAGCGCTGCAAGACAGGTATGGGGTATAGCAAGCAGGGTGCGCCATGCAGCTGGGGCAGGCCTGCATGCGTCACATGAGGCAGGCTGATGCCACAGGTGAGCTGCATGAGCGCATGTGATTTTGAACCGCCTGCGTCGCTTCTCAAGATCATGCAAGCGCTGCAAGACAGGTATGGGGTATAGCAAGCAGGGTGCGCCATGCAGCTGGGGCAGGCCTGCATGCGTCACATGAGGCAGGCTGATGCCACAGGTGAGCTGCATGAGCGCATGTGATATGAACCGCCTGCGTCGCTTCTCAAGATCATGCAAGCGCTGCAAGACAGGTATGGGGTATAGCAAGCAGGGTGCGCCATGCAGCTGGGGCAGGCCTGCATGCGTCACATGAGGCAGGCTGATGCCACAGGTGAGCTGCATGAGCGCATGTGATTTTGAACCGCCTGCGTTGCTCCTCAAGATCATGCAAGCGCTGCAAGACAGGTATGGGGTATAGCAAGCAGGGTGCGCCATGCAGCTGGGGCAGGCCTGCATGCGTCACATGAGGCAGGCTGATGCCAGGTGAGCTACATGAGTGCGCGCGTCTTTGGCTGCGCCCCCCCTCTAGGCCATGCGTGCGCTGCCAGACTGTGATGGGGCGGAGCAGGTGGGGTGCAGCTTGCAGCTTGGGCAGGCCTGCACAGGCTCAAGCGGCACGTTGCATCTCTGTGCTCTGCTGTTCAGCACAAATTGTAGTGCGCAGTTGCGAATGCATGGGCTCGTGGGTCCCGGATGAACAGCTCCTGTTCCCTTCCATTCCCTAACCTTCCGCTTCCTTTCCCAATTCCTTCCCTTTCCTACCTTTCCTACTATAGGGCTCATGAGGCACTCTGCCCAGTCCTGGCTACATCTTTGAGTGCATGAGTGCAACAAACTGTCATGCATGCATGCAATGGTGAGCCAGCCTGCCATGGCAGAGCCGTTTGTACACGACACGGACCAAATGCAGCAGTGGAGCGGTGTCACTCAAAGAGGCACATTGAGCAACAAGTGGGTGTCACTCCCTTAGATCAGGGCTTTTTAAACAGTGTGGTGCCTGATTCAGCCTTACGTCATGCAACTCCCACTGGCCTAGTCTAACTTTTGTTGCCTGAATTTCAACTGCTTTTGCTGCATGGCCTAGTACTGCTGCTTGGCCTTGGACACTGCGCAAGCGAAGATCACCCAGCCCTGATCCTGACACTAAAGTCAGTGCGATGTGCAGTAGCTGTGCTTACGCCTTGCATTATTTGCTGGACGCATCTCCAAGGTTGATCTCAGGCGTGGTGGTGCAAGGGGAGAAGGTACATCCATGCTTTGGTCTGGCCTGGGCATGGAGCTGCTTGTTGACGAACATCAACATGCTGGTTGTGCGGGGAGAGACGTCCTTCCACCTCACCTCACCTGAGGTTGGAGCTGCTTGATGTTGAAGTCCACGGAGCGTATGGCGCAAGGCCGGCAGATAGGATGGCCGCAGGCACTCACGACAAAGGCATCGTGGACGGACACCTCATCATCAAAGCACACGGGGCCTGCGTGGAGGAAGAAGCAGAGGGGATGATGACACCCTATCCTCAGATCACACTGGGCCTCTGCAGGGAGGAAGAAGTGTAGGGTTGAGCACCTCCTTATCATCAAACCCGTCGCCACAGCACACCGGGCCTGCAGGGAGGGAAAAGAAGAAAGCGATGGCACCTGATCATCACAGCACACACTTTGCCTGCATGGAGGAAGGAGTGGAAGCATTGCTGACACCCCATCGTCAAAAGCCCATCGGGAAAGCATAGCCACAAATGCTTTGCACAGTTGGAAGGATGTGCCTCTGCACAGGCAGCAAACAGTTCACGAGCACTCCAATCCTTGCAAGCCTGCATACTCCACATTCCGTATGCATGGACCTCCAGTCCCTGTGCTATAGCGCTTTCCTTCATCTTTTACAGCGTAACGAACTTCTCCTCCCCTTTGTCAAGTGGACATGCACATGCTTTTAGTCAAGTCTGCAAACCGGAGAATTAGTTCACTCCATTACCATGCTTGCTTCATCACCATTCTTTGATTCATTACAGATGCACAGCAAGTCTCCATTAAAGGGTTAGTTCACTTCATTAACATGCTTGCTTCATTTCAGGTGCACAGCCAATCTTCATAAAATTATTGGCTCACTTCACTACCATGCTTGCTTCATTACAGATGTACAGTGAGTTCGGGAGACCTGATACCGCACAGAATCGCAGGTATATGATCAAGTAAAACAGAGCTTTGTGCTGTGTGGGTGCTATGCTGTGTGTGACAGCAAAACATATCATTTTTTTAGAAATGCTGCTCCTCAACATTCAAGACTGCTTCGAAGGGTTTACTGACAGCCTTTGCTGACACTCTCGAAGAAAGAGCGAGCCATCAAAAGCAAATCAATTCAGCATGAAAGAAGACACTCTCAGACATAGAGCCCAGCAAGGGAGCTTATTTGCAGAAGACACAGTAATTGCGTCATTTTGTGAACGTTTGCATTATGATACTAATATTTGCTTTGGTATGCACGATCATCACTGGATGGCTTCTAAGTGTCTTTTGAATAAGCCAATTGGTGCAAAATTCTGAGCAAGACCCCTCAAGCCGTAAAAGAGGCATTAGTACTTACATGTAAAATGGAGCTTGTAGGCAAAGTCTAGTTGCGCGCCTGAGCCCTGGGGGGGGGGGACTGGCCATTTCTGCACACATACGCGGAGTTCTTCACCGATAGGACGGAAACGCTGCCAATGTGGCTATTTAGTAAGGCGCAATGTCTTACTTGTAAGTCCAATTTGCGGCAGCTATTGATGGATCAAAGTGCTATTGCAGTATTTGCAAAAGACGCAGGATCAAACGAAGGACCCCAGTCAGTCAGATGAAGCATAAAACTCACCGAGCTCCTCCACCATGTCTTGTAATTCAGGTGACACTCGCTCCAAGGCAAATGCAATAGCACACATCTGGTCTGCCCTGTCTGCTGCCTTTTCCTCTGTTGCATCTGTTCTTGTCTGCTCTTCTTCTCCAGATGGCCGTGCGACGCTCTGCGCCAGGCTTATGCTCTGTGAGCGCAGCTGTGTTATTGTGCTGTGCACTTGTTGCAGCAGGGCTGTGCCAACTCTCAAGCCAAGCTTTTGCCTGCTGGACATATGTATGCTGGAGACTTGTGCACGAGGCGTAAACCTCCATGACAAACCAAGTGCATCCACTGGGACTGTGGAAAGGGTCTTCTTCAAAATCATCAGTGCACTGTGGATGCTTGCCTCAGCTTGGCGGAGACGGTCATCTGGATCATGGGCCAAATCAAGCTGCATTGGATAACCCAATAAAATGTCTTGTGCCCACTATACTGAAATGCTTATCATATTGGCCAAAACTTGCAAGTCTTGGGCAAGTCTTTGGGTAGCTTGGTCGGATTGCTTTGCCACAAGATTCTCAGAGTAGAATAACATGATTTGTATGCATAACATCTCCGGCTAGACTTTTCGAGGGGGGGGGGTTGAAGACGACAGAAACAGAATTTCCACCTCGTGGCTTCTTTTGTGTCGTCTGTACTTGTAGAAACATGTTCAATTTATTGAACCTACTTGAGTGACAGTTAATTCACGACTGCATGTGTTGTGCATGCAGGATTCAACTTGAACTAACTGCGCTGCAGCTGTCCAACACTTGTCATCCTCAGGTTTTAATTCAAAACTATCTTAAGCACAACACAGCATAAGATTACGGTAAAGTATGACTATCGAGCACACTGTTTAAGAGCTTGACTGTATGGTGCAACTTCAATTTGCTACAACTTTGCGCCGGAAGCTCGTGCCAACATGATAGAAGAAAAGAAAGAAAGAAAGCTGCAGAGTTGGACAACTCCTTCCCAAAAAACAGCCTTTGTTCTAAAATGCTCTTTGCATCGGATGCCCTCAACCTGCGACACCTAAGTTAGGGGTGCAAAATGTAGCTGTTACAGGCACTTGGCTTCACAATCCCAGATTAGAGGCACCCTGCCAATTTAACTGCGGAGTGAACCCTACTTTTTGACCGCTTAACCTCCATCCCTGACCACCCACTGCACCAAACTGGGTGATTTTCAATGATTTGGAGTCTTTACACCAAAACATCAATGCAAAAAGAATGGACGAAAAGACCCCGTGGTTGGTGAGGTTCAAAATTCCAGCCATTTCCCTAAAAAAAACAGCGCGAGGGGGTGTCAAAAAGATCAAATTTTGACCTCCTCCTTTCTTTTTTTAATGCAAAGTGTTAGCATAGTGTATAAAGGTAACATAATTTTGGGGGGGGTGAGAAAAGATTACAGGGTGGAGCTGTGGGCCCTTTTGGAGTGATCTGAGGCCAGGAGAGTGATTTGAGGCCCTCCAATTTTCATCATGTATTGGTGTATATGAGATTGTTATGAATAAACAAAGGTTGGCATTGTCAGGCTGAGAAAGCCTAGGTCAGGGTGGGGGGTGTCCTTGCGAAACTCAAAAAATCACCTTAAAATCAGCAATATAACTACAATGTTTGATCTTTGTTTTGTCAACTGTGCCCAAGGAAGTAGCGACTTCTCATGAGGGCCTCTGCTAATGTGGACAGAAAACGGCAATAAAAAGGCAGCAAGAGGGCAGGCACAAAAAGAAAAGAAAGCAAGAGGTGCAGGGGCAAACAGATAGAAGTCAAGAGGGGCAGGAAAGGCTCCTTGGAGTTCAAGAAGTGTAGCTCCTAAAAGCACTTGACCAGGCAGGCAAAGCACAAAGTTTACGTTTAGTTTAGCATGGGATGCTGGGGGCTCCTTCAAGTTCCAAGACAGGCAAACAGAAGACATTCTCCACTGGTCTGGTCATCACTGTTTAAGATAGCCCATCCACTACTACCGGTATATCAGAAATATATTAATACCATACTTCTAGGCGGTCCAGTAGTATGGTACTACTGTGCGGCGTGCACAGAAAGAGAGCAAAAGTGTTAAGAGAAGAAAAGAGAGGCCACCAATACGGTATTGGTGCTGTGTGCATTGCAACAAGCGGGTTTGGCTGGAGCCTTCAGCTACTGAAAGGAATAGCACAGGTTCTCAAGTGTCGGCCTGACTCTTGCTTGGATAGCTGGACAACGCTGTTGGCAGCTAGGCTGGAGTTGTCGTGCAGTGTGCACCATGCCCACTCTGTGTAATATGCACACAAAATCACCTCAACCAGACACACCATTGAAAACAAATCACTCAACATAACTCTGAAGCCTTGGGGCCCCATGCTGCCAGAAACCCACCGGACCCACACCAGCTTCCCTCTTACCTTTTGGTGAGGGAAATTCACAGCTCTTTGAGCCAATGTGTCTCCTTCTCCTTAATTGATGTAAAGAGTATTCTCACTGCCTGCGTGGTTTTACTCTCCTCATTCTTGTGCACGTATACCGGACTGATGCACTTAACTGGCGTGGTACTGCTGGCTTATCCTCCAAGGGCTAGGTAAGCTTACACACAGACTTCTTTATTAGCGGGCTTGACTGAGCACTGCTGTATGGCACACACAAAGATTATAAGAACAAGAAGGTGTTAAAACGTGTCCCTTATGTATAGTTCTCTCAACTTAGCCTTAGCTGTCTTGTCCGACAACAGACTCATGAGTCCCAAGCATAGATACCACAGTTCAACTAACCCAACTAACTAGCAGCACAATCTCATGACAGCAGATTCTCCAAGAGTCGCCATGACATCATGGTTAAACTTGAGGAAAAACACTTAGACAGAAGATGTCCAGCAATATAATAAAAACAGCCCTCTGTACTTTTTTATCTTTTGACAATTGATTTTTCTCTGGCACAGACTAGCAAGCCAAGCAATAAGACTGCCTGTTTGAAGGTTGAATCCCAAAGTAAATATAGCAGTACAACAGGGTCAGGAAAGGGAGGGTGTTAGGAAAAAGAGAAAAAGAAAACTTGTTTCTTGAAGGCATAGTTGTGTTTGCCTACGAGGGCAGCTTCAAGTTAGCTGAAGCAGAAAGGTGCCTGTAGTTAAGCCATTACAACCTAGGATAGAAATGCCAGCTGGAAGAGATCAGGCTTTAGCCAAGTTCTGAAGCATTAATTACTGCACAAAAGGATCACATACAGGCTTAATGAAACGGGTATATAAAGGGGGTGCACACAAGCAGGCAAACAGGATAAATCGGGATAGCAGTGAAGGTCAGGATACTTCAAAATGCACAATGCTTTGCCTGGATCCTGCACAACTTTCTGAGAACTTGAGAGCAGCATAAAATTGATTATATGTATAAATGACTCGTTCAAAATGCGTACGAGCATCATGCTACAGCACATTGTTCATCAGATCCTCTGAGTATTTGTCTGATCAAACAACTGTCAAGCCTTTGAGCATATTTTAAAATACAAACCATTACATACTTGTGCCCAGTTTCCAAACACTGATGTTATTCCTTTCTTGGCGAGCTTTCACATATTGACTGATTTCGAGGTCGATGCTTTCCTAAATCTAGACTCATACAGGTTTTCAAAATCCTTGCCAGAATTGGTTTCAATTTTTGATGCTGGATGAGAATGTTTCACCAGCAGCCGATCAGCCAGATTCTCGGGCTGTAGGCCAACCCCTTTGAGCATAATCAACCGTAGGTGACCTCATGCTTTTACAAACATAAGACCGCAACAAAAATGATTTGTCATCTTTTTTTTCAAGTCCAATTTGTGCGTTGAGCATTTTTTGGTCAGGTCTGGTTACAGGCCTCTGTGTTTCCACTCAGCTGCCCTTGTAGGCAGATATAGCAATGTAGTAAAGAACAGTACTACAAATTGGCCGGTGTTGAGAGAGTGTGGCCAGGAGCCTCTGCAGTTCTTCTGGTTCCGTGCCTCCATCAAGTTTTTTAATAGCATGCTTGACTCCAATAGTGAAGTCTTGCGTCGTGTGCTGAGGGCTGATTTAAGTCTGGCTTCTTTTGATTCCTCTTGCTGGGCTGCTGAAGTCTCTAATGCTTTTGGTGGGATGCGGAATGGTGATTCGTTCAAACAGAACATGCTGAGAGCTGAGAAAATCCCCATGCAAGAGTTCATTGGTGATTTGCGATACAGACAGCAAAAAGTGTGGAGAGGGGCCGATGTTTTTTGTCCTCGTGCAGTTAACAAGAAGGTAGTGACGTACCATAAGTGGTGTGGGAATTCTGAGAGTGGTCCCAGAGGTACTCCTTTTTGTATCCCCTCGTATCTGTTCAAGGATTTGGACAAGCATGTTTTGAGAAACATTAGCAGATTTAGATTGCGTGCTCATCACTTGAGAGTGGAGTCTGGTAAATGGCTTGGGGGTTCAAATATCTGTGATAAGTGTGAGTGTGGGGAAGTCCAGGATGAAAAACATGTGCTTTTCTTTTGCAAATGTACTGAGGTGCGTGAGCTACGCACGAAATACAAGGACCTTTTTGAGGAGATGTTTAAGACTTTGCGTGTGTTTGCTCCGCCCTCAAACGCTTTCCTAAATGCTTTCCTAAACCAAGACTCATACAGACTTCTTAGATTTGTGTCAGACTTGGTCTCAATTTTTGATACTGGTTGAGCTTGTTTCACCAGCTGCCATCAGCCAGAGTCTCGGGCTGTAGGCCACCATTGTAAACCCTTGTAAACCCTTGCAAACCCTTGATATAGCAATGTAACCTTACCTGGATTTTGCACAATACCGGTATTCTGAAAAATTGAGAGCAGCATACTTCTGGAAATGGCTTCAATGACATTATAATGTATTAAAGCCACTCCAAGTTTGCTTGGGGCAAACGACAAGCCTCTACTTGCCTTTTCTTTCAAGTTTGCCCACTGGGCATGATGTGCTCTGCACAACCGGTTTGGTTTAACTAACTGTAATTTATGTCGCATTTCTTTTATGCTTCAGCAAAGCTGCCCTTGTAGTGCAGCCTTCTGTGCTTGCTCTTCGTTTTGGTCTGTGTGGTGGGGCCCTGCCTTTCAGGACAGGTGACCTTTCCTTAATGCACGCGGCCAGACTTGGACTGCGTGGTCTTTCTTTCTTTCTATGTAATTCTTTTCTTCCCTTTCCTTGCTGTTCTAAGGCCATACACTGACTGACTGCCTACTTAGTTTTCTATTTTCCCAAACGTTGACATTAGAGACTGATAACCCTATCCTATCCTATCCGATTAGAGACCGATAAAACACCAAAAAAGTGCACTAAGCGACTGTCCGCTTACAACAAGTGCCTGCTTTGTATCCTTTAGAGATGCAGGGCAGCAGGACCTGCCATGGGGTTCCATCATCAATGGGCGATGGTGCCTGTTTGAAAAATGAAAACAGACTACGTATTCCGTTGCTGCCTTACTCTCTCCATTGCCCCCTTGGCTGCTGTATGATGCGATGCTGGAATCCCTAGTCGAGGTGGCGCCATCTGGTGGGACCCGCCCTTCACAGCTGCATGAAATTCCCCACTTGCATTGCCTCTTCTCATTCGGAGTGGTGGCCTTGGAGGTGCAGCATGGGCGGCTTGTGCATGTATCTCCACCTCAATGGCCTGTGCGAGCTTTTCTGCAAACCCATCTCCATCATCCTCTTCGCTCTCCTCCCGACCACCATGTTTTGCTGCGGTCTCATTTGGCTGCTGTTGACCAGCGCCCCCCATCCTTATGTTGAGGCCAGTGCCTTCCATGTCTGCAAGCCCGCTTCTATGCTGGCTGTTTTGGTGGCTGCCGCCGGTAACAGACGCGGTGTTAGTGCTGCTGGTGCTGCCAACTGGTGCAGAGGCTGGCCCACTTTTGTTGGCCCCATCCTTGTGCGCTGTGCGTGTGCTTCCGTTGCTGCTACTGCTGCAGGAATGGCTTGGTGCTGGGAAGGACGCAGGCGGTGCTCGCCTACCAGGCTGCTGGCTGTTTGGCTTTGCATGTGCCACAGCCGCAGGCGGCTTTTTGCCGCTGCTTGCCATGCAGCTGCCGCTCCCACTGCTTGCATGTCTGCTTCCGACGCTTACACTCCTGATTGATTGAGAATTCACGCCAGACTGTGTGTGCTGTGCTGCATGAGGGAAGCCTGCACCGGAGCTGAAGCATGACTGAGCACAATCACCATTGCCTTTGCCTACATCCGTGAGCTGTGTTATGTGGGCCTCCAATGCCGACTCCAAGCCTCTCTCCACATCATCATCATCCAACCGGTCCTTGCTCTTCCTCCCTTTGTTGCTTTCTAATACTCCAGGTCCTACCCGTGTAGCTTCTCGTTTGTTTGGGCTGGCTCCTGCCCCTCCCTGCTTTTTGCCTGTGCTGCTGCGAACGTCATGTAAGGAGTTGCTACTGCTCCTGGTCAAAGATGTGGAGCGGCGGGGTAAAGCGGAGGGGGGCAGGCGTGGGAGGTCCAGCTGGGTCAGGCAGCCTGCCATGGTGTGGTGCTGGTTAGATGGCTGGATGGCAGTGGAGCTACTGTTGATGCTGAAGGGCGTTGATGTAGAAGAAATTGATGCAGGAGCAGGGGCCAGGTGGTGCACACCCAGCTCACGCATGGCGGATGCCAGTGCTGCAGGGCGCTCATGTGGGGTGGAATGCCTGGAACAAGGTAATGGGGAGGGAATCATCACTGAACCTGCTTTTGAGGGAAGTTTGAGGGAAGCGGATGAAACGTAAGCAGGCAAGGCAACATGAAGAGATGGGTCGTTGGGATCAACTGCTCATTGCCTGGATTGATTGCTGGAGTTGAGATGTGCATGAGGGCAGGCACGACAGAGGAAACTTGCTGAAGCAAGGCAGGTACGTTAACATGGAGGGCAGGGTCATCGAGGCAAGCCACTTCATGCCTGGATTGATTGCTGCAGCAGCAATGTGGATGAGTTCAGGCGCATGAAGATGGAAGATGCTGAAAGTGAAGTGAAGTGGAAATGATACTGAGACCATGAGGTGGAATAGGGCATGGTGCGGGCTGTGGACCATGCACGCATGCTTGTACAGATAGAAGATGAAGCATGTTGTAGCACACCTTGGTGAAGATGCTTGTGTTTCAATTCTGTGGTTGCTGACCTCACTCCCATCCTTTGCCTGGTACCAACAAGCCAATTTTTGACCACCTCATGCACCTTATCTGAAAATTCACACCAATCAAAGAAGGAAGGAAACCATGTACCAAGCAAGCTGCTAGTAGACACACGCACACATCGCAATCTGGGAGGAACACACCTAGGCAGGTGTGACAAGAGGGGTGCAACCCCTTGCAGAGGAGCAGAAGGCTGCAAGCTAAGCGGCATGCTACATGCTGCTGCTGCTGGCCCCCCATCAGGGGCCCCCACCTCCTCCCCTCGTGCATTAAACCACCTGCCATCAAGCAAAAACACAGGCCCCTGTGCCTGCATGCTTCCCCCTCGAAGGACCCTTCCAAGATTGCTACTGCTGCTGCTGCGATTGCTTGTTGCTGCTGCTGCTGCTGCTGCTGCCTCAATTGAGCCAAGAGCGTGGAGGGCTGCTGCCCCATGGCCTGCAGGCGCTGCTTTGCAGGAGCTGCCACTGCTTCTGCTGCTGCTGCTGCTGCTGCTGCTGCTGCTGTTGCTGCTGCTGTGGCGGCTTGGCCCTGCACGCACAGCAGTTTCCGCCTTTGAGGTGTGGTCCTTGCTTGCATGCTGAGCCCCATCAGGGACACTGAGTGCCTGTGCTTTGTGAGGGGAGGGTGCTGAGGTGCGGAAGCTGTGGCCCACCATGGCATCGGCTGTTGGCAAAGTGGAGGGCAGGGTGGGGTGGAGGCTTGGATTTCGGTGAGCTGGAGGGGCGCCAGTTGGTAATGAAGTAGCGGGAGGCGCTGTTTGGAGATCTGGGTTACAGTTATCTTGAGGGGCATTAGCTGGCGAGGAGGTTGAGGCAAGCGCTATTTGGAGATTGTTTGGAGAATTGCGGTGGGCTGGAGGGGCATTGGCTGGTAAGGAAGGAGAGGGGGGCTGCGAGGACTGCTGCAGAGGGGCAGGAGAAAAGGTACCTGAGACAGACAGGGAAGGAAAGAAGTGGACCAGAGAAGGAGGAAACCTCCGTCATTGAGTAACAGCCAGGCTGTTACCAGGCTGTTATGAAGTTGTGCTGGGCACGCAACACACACATACACACTTGTGTGCGAGTGTTCCTCTGGCCAACCTGCTTAAAAGTTCATCAGATCACAGGAGAATCCCTGCCTGTTCTGCAGGTGGGCACGCATTGTGTGGCCTCATTCCCCTATGGCTTGGTGCTCATACCTAGAGGCTATCTGCACGGGAGCATTCGCTTGCCATTTTTGGCTTGGTGCTAATCCCAGAAACCAATATCCTGATGGAAGGGATTTCAAGCAGGCCAGAAGATTGGTGAAATAGGACGAAGAAAGGTCGGCGCGCGTACCAGGGATCCGTGTGGCGTACGCGGTCCTCCCCTTGATGGTGATACGGTGATCCAGCTTTGGGATAGGCATCATGCTAAGGTCTGTGCCCTCTTCTACAGGAGTGCGCAGCTCATCACCACTGCTTGCTGGACCACTGGCATGTTCTGGTGAAGCCTGCAAGGAAGAGCAAGTGAGCGCGGACGACTTCATTTCTTGTAAGAGTGCGCAGCTCATCACCACTGCTTGCTGGACCACTGGCACGTTCTGGTGGAGCCTGCAAGGAAGAGCAAGTGAGCGCGGACAACTTCATTTCTTGTAAGAGTGCGCAGCTCATCACCACTGCTTGCTGGACCACTGGCACGTTCTGGTGGAGCCTGCAAGGAAGAGCAAGTGAGCGCGGACAACTTCATTTCTTGCAAGAGTGCGCAGCTCATTATCACTGTTTGCTGAGCCACTGGAATGCTGTGAGAAAGCCAGCAAGGACGAGCAAGTGTGCCAACAAAGAACAGCATCCCGCGGCACAAGATGGATTGAATGAGCTTCATCATTTAGTGCATGACAGGATTGACTGAGCTTCATGCACAGAGCTTCATGGATTGACCGAGCTTCATCATTTGAAGCATGACACAAGATGGATTGACTGAGCTTCCTCATTTGGCACAAGTCAAGAGCACATGCATCTGGGTGAATGCCGAGACGAACTGACTTGCAGTTCATGCCAGTGGGCAGACACGCTAAACTAACGAGACAACATGGCCTGCTGCGCACATTGCAACAACACGGCTTGCTACACAAGTTGCCAACAACATGGCCTGCTACGCATGTTGCAACAACACACATTGCCGACAACATGGCCTGGTACGCATGTTGCCTGCTACGCACATGCTAGACGGAGACAACGTGGCCTGCAACACACAACACACGGCGCTCAATGCTCGAGACACCATTCAATGCTAAAGATGTCAATGTAAAAAGGCATTGTTAGGAGACAGCATGTCCTGTTACACACATTGTATGGCCCTCAATGCTTGAGACACCATTTAATGCCTGAGACGCAATTGTTAAAAGGCAAGTTTTGGGGATTGACGTCAACCAGAATTTCATCTGCTGCTCACAATGCAGGCAAGTGCAAAACTGTGAAGCAGCGCCTGTTGGATGGATGAACGTGGACACGTTTGCCAAGGAAGCATCTCTGCTTGCATGCTGTTAGCAGACTATGCCTTTTGTCTTTGCAGCTTGCTCCTGCACGGCTGCAGCAATGGGTTTGGTTGATCAATGTTATTCAGGAATCCCATTCATCCGTCCGTACTGGACCAGCGCACCACAAAAAGCCCAGCGGATCAAGTGAAATGCACTCAGTCCGAGACTTCTCCCCTCCAAGATTTTCTAGTGGTGAGTAGCCCTGTGAGTAGCCCTTTGTCATGAGGACATTGTGTTCCCTTGGTCATAAGGATCCTTCTGTGAAGAGGACACCATGCTCATTCTGCCATGAGGACATGCCGAAGCAGATGCAGAGTACTTCCTCTTCCCACCTGTGAAAATGTGTCTGGTGGTAGGCCTTTCAGCTGCTGCCCAGCTGCTGATGATCCATTTCCCTTTGAAACGCTCTGCATCGAGGCTCCCATAGCGACCTCTGGCTGCTGGCGGGCAGGTGGGTGCCCTGCGTTGTGGCAATTGTTGTAGGGGGGGTGGGGAAGGTACATCAATGCAATGAGAACGTGTGTGTGTGTGCGCGTGCGTGTATGTAACTAATTTTCAACAAAAAAGGGACATGAAAACATATATTTTGCTGTGTTGTTTAGTCTGTTCCTGGCTCACCTGACTCCACACTGGAATCCATAACTTGGTCCTACAGTTGGCCCTGTGATGAGGGCATTATCCATGTTGCCATAGCAGTGGTTCGCATGTTGAGCAAAATGTTGAGTGCAAGCCACTCCCTTTCCCTCTTGCACCTTGTTTGTCTGTGGGAATCATGAAAACTCATGCGTAGCCCCAGAAAAAATTTACTTTGATACAAGCTCTGCAGGTTAGGCTCTGAGCAACTCAAAGAGAACAAAACAGAGGAAGAGGTGATGGTGGTGTGTAGGTCTTGCTGTCAAGGTGCAAGACAAATTCTGAGGTTTCCTTCCTTGGTGCGCCTTCTTACTCAGCTTATGCTAACATTTCACATACGTGTATTTTCAAAAGTTGGCGGAGGTGGGCTTGCTGGCAAACGGCAGCATATCACACAGAGGTTGGGGACAGCCCAATAGCCTTGACATGCATTTGCCTCTCCAATTGCAGCCTTTCCATTCATGTGCATCTCCAGCCCTCCCATTCATGTGCCTCTCCAGCCCTCACATGCATGTGCATCTCCAACCTTCCTATCCGCATGCGTCCCTCCAGCCTTTATATATGTGTGTGCATCTCCATATACATGCATGTGCCTCCCTACACATGCATGTGCTTCACCTTCCCTCAAATGCATGCGCCCCTCCAGCCTTCACATACGTGTGCATCTCCATATGCATGCATGTGCTTCCCTACACATACATGTGCCTCACCTTCCCTCATATGCATGCGCCCCTCCAGCCTTCACATTTATTTGCATCTCCTCCCTTTGCATACACGTGCTCCTCCTGCCTCCCCATGCATGTGCCTTTCCAAAGCTTTGGGCAGACTTTTATGCTTCAGCTAGGCTGCCCTCGCAGGCAGGTGCAGCTGAGCAGCCCTTTCCTTGCTTCCTTCCAGCAGACTTTTTCACACACCTGCACCGCTGCCGGAGAGCCTCAAGGGCCTTCCATCAATGAGCCCTTCTTCTTTGTGAGTGTGAGCTTGTCCATCAGATTGAGCATGTCCATCTGAGCGAGCTTGTCCATCAGAGCTTCTGTGCTGGCTGGGCTGCGATTGAGCACAAGGTGGCTGCAGGCCAATCTGTAGCCGGGATGCCAGCTCCACAACGAACGCATTGCATTGCTTGTCAATTTCCCCTTGAGAAGGGTAAAAGTCTATTTGGGACAGGATAGCCTGTATCAAGCAGAGGTGGAGGGGGAAAAAAGGTTGGTGCACTGAGCGAGGGAAAGGCGTTCACTCTCTATTGTCAGGATGGTCAAAATTGCCTGATTTTTGTTCATGAATGGTCCATGTTCAAGGCCAACTCATGTCTTCATTGTCCAAAGAGCGGAAATGTTTGAACTTTACACTTGGCAGGTCCTAAAGTTGATGGCACTTGTCAACACAACATCCCCTTTTTGGCTGTTACGCTGGCCAATTCTAACCAGGTCGTATCACTGGGCCCAAATCAAACATTATTGAACAGTGCTTACGAATTTTTTCAGTACAACCATCCTGCAGGTCATCCCAGCGAGCCATCCCCCTTGCCACTTTGCTTTTCATGCTTTCTAGATGCTTGCTTGTGCGCCCTGAGCACATCAAACATCTGCCTATGTTCCACTTACATTGAGATTGAGATGAGGCTCTAGCTAGCTAGCTTGTTTTAGGGGACTTTTTTCACAGTGCATGCAGCCTGGCCAGGAAGCGCAATCGCTTCCTTCTTTTAGCTGCAAAGTCGGCATGAGGAGTTGCTACATTGGCTCAGAGACTGCTTTGCTTCCAATCTGGCAGCAGAAGGTCGAAATTTTGAACGTGCACAAAGCGGCCAGCAATCCAGGAAATAAGCTGCTCTTCAGTTTTGTTTCCGTCCAAAAGCAGGTGCAAGGATTCATGGGTGCACCTTCCAGGCGTCAAAAATGGCATGCAGTGCAGGCGCTGCACGCTGCGAACCAGGGGGCAAACCTGGTGAAGCTCAGACTGAGGCCTTAGCACGTATGCATGCGACTGACCTATCTAAGCCCCTAACATATGCATGCAAACCAGGAGGCCAACCTGGTGAAGCTCAGACTGGGGCCTTTGCACAAATGTATGCGGCTGACCCAATCCTGAACGTGAGAAATCTGGGGAGCAGCGTGTCAAGGAAATCTGAGCAGGGATCTAGCAGTGTACATAGGAACTCTGACCACATGCCTTATGCTTTTGCAACCTTAAGCACTGGACATGGCTGCTGAAATAGAGTGATTGCCACGTAACTTCATGCACCCACTTGTTTCTATCCATCAGTCTCCTTTATATTTTCCTTGCAGAAGCTGGCCAATTTAAATCCAGGAATGCAACTCTCCAGCGCACCCTGTATTGGATCAGAACAACTCTTCAATCTGTAATCTTAATACCATACTTATTTAACCAAACAACCCCTCAGTGCTGTCCAAAAAGGTGATGATACTATAAAGTTAATTTTGAAAGGACGCAATCGCTGCGACAAACCTCAAAATAATATTTTGAACCAGTTATGTTGGGGATGCAAGAGAGCGCAAAACAGTGAAATTGACTAGTTGACAGACCACACATAAAACATAAACCAGGCATAAATGACACTTTTAGGTTTGTGTGGTGGCTCAGGAAAGTAAAATGTTGGGATACCCCAGACCCACCACCGCACTCCCCTTCCAGTGCCTCTACCCAGGCAGAATACGATCTGCTCCTCTTTAGATATTCCCTCTGCATACCCACCACAGCCATAAGATGGACTGCAGCAGAGTGCCACGGGCAAAACTGAGTCCCAGATGCCTGTGCATGCATATTCTGTTAAACCCTCAAAGTAAGCTTTCAAGTCCACAAACTGCTTTCTTGGCTCCACAGTTTGATCGAGCACCTCGTAATGTCACTGTCCTGAAAATACTTGTTTGCTGCACCTTTGCCTCCACCCCACCTGCTGCCCACACCCTTGCGGGCATGCCCCCCCCCCCCCTCCTCTCATCCACTCTTAGTGAAATGGGTGCCCATTGACAGGAACCAAGCTGGTGAATCAGAGGATTAGCCCGTGTTCAATACAAGTCATTGTATGCCTCAAAATTATAGTTTTGCAATTACCCATGAAACACACAACAAGAAGTTATGCTTTCACATTGCTGCGCATCAACCGCACACGTCTGATAAGGGCATCATCCAGATCTTCCGTGGGGCGGTGTGGAGAGAGTTAACACTGTTGGAGAACCTGCAATGCAAGATGCTGCGGAGCGAGGACACTTTATGTCCATTCGTGCCCCAACCTCAAAGTAAATACTATTATACATACTTGCAAGTTTTCACACAGGGCTAAAATTGTTGCTTTTGCGCTGTGATACCATTCTACATGGTATACACTAATCGAAAGCTCTTGACCCTCAGGCCCTGAATATACATCTTTTAACAGATTGACATGTGCTGCAATGTTTTCTCGCGCCTCCTGAGAAAATATTCATGTTATAGGCATGCAACTGTGCATGAGTGGGTAAATTTACATTTTCCAAAAGCTGGGGCACAATTGGACGCAAGCGCTCAACCCCACACCGTTTTTGCAGCAGCCCATACCTCAAAGGTTCTCCGTAGTAGCAGCCCTTTTTGCAGCGCCCTCCCATTCCAGAAATTTGAAGGATGCTAAAAGCAGACCCGCGTGGTTGGTTGATTACTTTTCTTTTGGTTGTGCGGTTTGCGTGGAGTTGCAAGATTATTTACTTATGGGGGTGTAGCACAATGAGTCAAATCCTGCACGGCATTCAAAGGGGCATGAACAAGAAGGAAGGCTCCGAGGGGCCTAAGCGGTCTGGAGTGCGCAGATTCTTCAAGCTCCCCGGGACCCACCACAGGAGGGCTTGGGCAACTTGAAAGTTTGTAGGCAAGAGGGGGCTGTCTTGCCCCTACGGGAATGTGCAAAATCTTAAACAATCATCAAAGAAATGAGAGCGAGATTTGAGATAAGTACATTTCTGGGGGTTCGGCATGGTCCCCTTTTTGAACGGTTCTGCAATCCTGCTTGTTGCCGCAGGGGCAAAACAGGCCAAAGCATGGCTGAGCTGCTGTAGGGAAAGTCACATCTTAGGAGCTTATAGGTAGGCGAGCAATTCTTAAATTGAGGAGGAACAATACTAGCCAGAGCCCTTGCCCAGTGGCTAAGCCATAGAAACCCGATAAGTTCCAGGGTGCCTTCCTATGCTTGAGAGCACTATGGAGCCGAAGCATTGTGAATGTCTTTCTATTGGTTGCAAGAAGCGAGGCACCTTCACCTCGTGAACGAGCGAGCTTTTACAGAGGCACTCCTCTGCCTAGCAGGCAGTCTAACTCAAAACTATTCGAGGAATGGCTTCTTTTAGGAAGCCTTGTAAACGTTACCTGGAGGCACTGCCCAGAGGCTGGGTCCAATGGCTGCCACACAGCCCTGAGAGGGACCAACAGGGGCACTTTCCCCATCACGACCACCAAGCAATCTGTGAGTGAAGCCAAACAAGTAAGTGCAGAGTCAATGTCATGCGTCCTGTTTGTTTGCGTGTGCGAGAATGCATATAACCCACCAGCGTGTTCATGTACGTGTTCTAGGGGACAGGCGGCTTGTTTCCTGTGACCATGCAAGAGAAAATGTGCTCGCTCGTGCACCAAATGATGACTTCAGCCTATAGTTTAGGAGGCAGAGTCCCTGACATCGTGACCAGCACATGTGGGTGCAGATACCTTCACTCTTTGTTCTTGCGCCTTCATTGACCAGAGTTACACAGGCAATTGGAATTTAAATGCCTCAATGGACATCTCAATCGAGTGTACGCAGGTTTTCTGGCACTGAAAATGTGATAAATTTGACACCAAGGCATCCAAATTCCAACATTGAAAAATAAGCCATTGTTCAGCATCTGAAAAGGCAAGATAAGCTGCCGCACCATGCAAGTTTTTGGCATTTTGGGAGTCAGGGGGGATGTGCAGCTTCACTACAACCTGAAAGCAATTGCAATTTTTTTGTTCAGTGTGCATGCTTGTGTCCACCATATAAGCAAATGCTGCACATTGCTAATTTGGATCATTTTTCGGCATGTACAGGCCGGCAGTGGTCAAACCAAGCTGAAAAGTCCTTTTGACTTAAAGTTTGAGTGTGTCACGGGCAAGTGCATTCTTCACGCGTTACTTGTTTTGTATGCAGCATGCATATTACCTCACCTTGCCAGAGCTTCCTCCGGACACCTTTGTGATAACGCATGTTGCATTGTTGAGCTGCTCATGCTGAATTGAGCTGTCTTGACTCCACTCCAAGGAAAAGTATTCGGTAAATGGTAGGGAGAGGAACACAACCACCTCCGTGCACGAGTTGTTTTTAAGGAGAAGAGTCCTAGATTGATTATTCCCCAGTGCATTGACGTTTCTGAATGTGATGGCATCAGGGACAGTGTAAAACTCCCCCATGCTGCAAGTTACATACCTATCTTACATAAGGCACTATCAGGAAACCCAAAACACCCTTTTTCAAAATCAATTCTTATGATTCCGTCTGTTGGAACAATTGTTCAATTAACCAGCTCGTGATTGCGGCGTGTCCACCTTTGCTTGTGTGTGTGCATGTTGACAATATCCCCAGGATTTCTCCTTATGTTGTTATATCAGAACTTTAATTTTCTTTTTCGATTGTCATAGATTGAAGGAAATCTACGGGTTTAATCCACTTTTCAACTGATCCGGCGAAGCCAAAGTTGAGTCGCCGACTACTCGACAACTATAATGCGTGTACTATTGGCGAGAAGGTGGGTGGTGAGCAGCAGCCGGTGGAGGGTGTGTCTGAGACAGTTGAGGAGGAAGAGCAAGAGGAGGGGATGTCCAGACAAGGAAGCACAGATTGGGCTGGAATGGACTTGTATGATGAGGAGGAGGAAGTGGGAGGAGTGGAGGAGGGGGGCATGGGTGGGAATGAGGCTGAGGGGGGGGTTCATGCAGCGGTTCCTGGCAGAAGGCGCAAACGTGTGAAGAAACCACAACTTTCGTACCAGATGCACAGGGATGTGAACGCGGCATGGAACCTGTGGGA
The DNA here is from genome assembly GCA_914767535.2 of Dunaliella primolecta. Taxonomy (NCBI): domain Eukaryota; kingdom Viridiplantae; phylum Chlorophyta; class Chlorophyceae; order Chlamydomonadales; family Dunaliellaceae; genus Dunaliella; species Dunaliella primolecta. Next base: position 3,497,337 of record OU611766.1, read on the forward strand.
AGTGTGCGTGGCTCAGTACTTTGGGCATCCTAGGCTTAGGTACCTGAGAGCGGACACCGCGGCATAGCCGCCGGAGTGCCTAATTGCTGCCTCCAGAAGACAGGCACCGCGCAATTGGATTGGTGTATTAGTATACATATACTGCATTCCAGGGGACGGAGCTGCTCCCTCATGGGAGTTTTCTAGGGGATCTGCAGGTCGTCTCAGGGCGGCCTGTAAAGCAGCATTGGAGGCTTACTGTCCTATTTGCTTTTAGAACCCCTTTTGTTTAAACTCAAAGATTTAAGGTGCAGCCAAATTCATGTCAACTCCAGGAACAGGGTGCCTCCTTTGTGCAAATAAGAGACATGCATTTAGAGGCGAGTGTTTCAAATTTCGAAGAATTCTGGCCTTGATGTAGGGAGTGTTTTCACTGCCTACAACGTCTTTCTTCGCTCTTTCCTTCCCTTTCCCCAAATGAGCTCAAAGTGCTTACGGGAACCAAAGTTAGCCTGCAGAGCGCCTCTACATTGAGTGGCAGCTCCATGTAAACAAGCTGGTAATGTTACAAGCCAGGTTAACCCTCGAGGCGCCAGTTTGTCAAAAGCCAAAAAGGTGATCAGGTTTAAAGCACCCTTTCATAAAAGCATGTGCAGCGTGCTTGCAGCACTTGCCCAGACGCTTCTTCAAAGGTTTTCTAGGCTTATGGCTCGTACCAAACCTGAACATAGCAGCTCTAATTTTAGGTTTTTTTTCCCTAAACCCTAAACCCTAAACTTCAGGACGTTCACTGTAAAAAGGCATACTATACAGGCACATTGCCATGCCTATAAGGAATACCTATGTAGGCAATGGGGGTGACACTTACATCAAGTATGAAAAAGGAGACAAATAAAAGGCTCTAAGAGCCGAGAGTCTCTCCCACCAAAAGAAGAAATTGAAGAAAACGAACAGAAATCAGGAAGGTTACTGGCGTCATGTAACATCGAGTGATGGCTGGATGTGTGTTGCAAATGCTATGGTTATGGAGCCGGGCGCTTCCAATAACCCTCCAGATCCCTCCTTCTTTGCTTGTTAGGTCAGGAACCTTTCCTCATTGCTTGCGGCCTTTAGCTAGCGCAATTGTTTATTTCCCAGCGCACCCATTCATCAAGTAGAAGCGATGGATGATATGCAAAGCTTGCGAGGGTTATTTAATGCTTGCTTTATTTTTGAGTCTGTACTGAAGATTGAGGACCAATACACCAGGCTTATTACTCCCATGAATTATTGAAGGAAACAGAGTCACCGTGTATCCCTCTCACCAAGAGGGAAAGGAAAAGAAAAGAGGTTGATGGGGATCAGGAAAACCATTAGCTAGTTATTGGTGAGACCCTTGTAGCTTGCTAGTTAGGGAAATTTTCATCTTACAAGCAGCCCCTTGGCTGGAGTAGACTTTTTGTTTCTTTCTTTTTGGGATAGTAATGCCCCTTGGTGATGAGAGTTGACAGATGCCTTTTCATGAGCATGACTGGTGCTGGCAAGTTTATGCAAGCAAGCTTCAATAAGACCAAGCTCGTGAGGAATCCCATAAGGCTTCAAAGTGAAAGGATGCAGTGACTTTACCTACACCTAAGGAACACTTACACCTCTTGTACGGAGCAGCGTTACAGAGATACTGTATCTTTTGAGATATAGGCTGTGGTAAAGTTGCAACCCTCCTGACCCCCATTAACTCTTTTTTGTTTTAAAACTTTGTGGTGGAGGGGACTCACAGCTCTCTGGAGCCAATGTGTCTCCTTTTCCTTAATTGATGTAGGGAGAGTCTTCTCTGCCTACGTAGTTTTTCTTTTCTTTTCTTGCATTACAACTTCTTCCCCTTTTAAATAACTTTTTACCATATCATGTTTCAAGCTTCCCCTTCCTTTTACAAATCTTTTTACTATATCATGTTTCAAGCAAGTAATTTCAGACAACCACAGCGACGTCACAGCTTTTTGCCATATTTTTTCACACATCTCACTTTCACTTATTTATGTTCTGTCCTTATGAATCAAGCCTTTTTCCTATAAGACAATATCTTAACATGCTACGTTTTTTCTTTAAGTTGGCCTTTCAACAAACCAGTGTTGTGCATTGCCAATTTAAACCAAATTTTACTCATATGAAATTGCAGTTTTATTGCCAATTTAAACAAAATTGTAATCATGTGAAATTGCAAAACATCCCTGAGAACACTAGGGAGTGAGCAAATGCAACAAGTTTGTTGGGATGGCAATGTAGCCAGGTCACGCACATCTGCATTACTTCACCACCACAACCTCAACTTCACCGTTTTGTCCTAACCCTCACTCATCATCACCATCATCCATGGCCTCCTCTGCATCTTTCTCATACTCTTCCTTCTTCTCTGCCCACTTCTCCTTCCACTCCCCAGGCACGACAAGGTCGCTCACAACATGTACCACGTTGCCAGAGAACTCAATGTCAGTCTCCAGCACATAGGCCTTGCACTTGCCGTCATCGCTGACAATTGCCACCTTGCCATCCCTGCAAGGCACAAAGAAAGACAAGTGGATAAAGATAGAAGGGGTAGCAGAACAGTGGATCAATCAGGGTCAGCATGAACAGCCTCTGATCAGGACAGAACAGATCAGAGATACCTGACGTTTTGGGAGGGTCAATGACGCATAGGCACTCATCACCAGAACCTCTTTTGCTCATCTTCAGAAGCAAGCAATAAGAATTGAGCTGCAAACTCACTCGTTCACAACCGTCAGGGTCTTGTTAGCAGCAGTGGTCAGCTCGGTCTTGCCCTCGGGGATGTCCTTAGCAAAAATCTTGGTGTCAGGGATGACTGCAGTGCAATGGGAGTGCCAGCTCTTGATGCAAAGGAACATTGCACGACACTTGCAAAGCAGCGGCAGCACATTCAATGATTGGAAGGATAATTCAGCAACTGCCAGAATGCTAAACCTCTAGCATTTTCCTGGTGCTGCACACAACAGTGCATACATCTGGGAAGTGCTGAAGTGGTGCTGTTATGCATTTCTTTATTATTTTCTCTTCTCTATAGCCTTCATCCTGGTGGGAGTTACGTATTTGCATGCAGCGCCAGCACCTCCTGCAATAAAAAGCCTGCAGGTTGCATCGTCTGTTTAAGCAGCATGAAATAACATGTGAAAAACAAACATCACCCACCAAGGTACTTGAAGACCTTGGTGCCGACCTTGACCAGCTTCTCATTTGTCAGCAGATCAGACACAGAGCCCAGCTTCAGGTACTTGGCGAGCTTCTTGAACGCCTGAAAAGGGGCAGCAGAGATGACCGACGTCATACAAAAGCTTGGAACACGTTGTTTCAGCTGGAGTCCTTCGAGTGGCCAATTGGCTGCACCCCCCTATTTGGTAGCTGTACATTATTTGGTAGTAATGTTTCTCACAGCCAGGTTCTGGAGCCGGGTGCTTCCAGTAACCCACCAGATCCACATTAGCTTTCTCTTCCTTGTAGCTTTGTGGTGGAGGAGACTCACGGCTCTTCTGAGCCAATGTGTCTCCTTTTCCTTAATTGATGTAGGGAGAGTTTCTTCTGCCTACGTAGTTTTTCTTTTTCTTTTTCTTTTTCTTTTTTCTTTTTTTTCTAGCTGTACACGCTGTAGATCCTTGAAAACGCACATTACAAAGACGCAAGGACACCCAGGTCACAAACTTGTTTCTTTTTGAAGCTCACCTTATCGATGGGGGTGAATACTGTAGCCCCAGACACGTACTCGCCGGCGTTGGTGGTATTCCAGAACTTCTGGGCAATCTTGGTGCTCTTGAGACTCTCATAGTAGGCCTGGCAAAGTGTGGGTGGTGGAGATGAAAAGATGTATGGTCACAATCCTAGGCCTTTGCCATCATTTGCCGTATAAAGGCGTGGGCAGTCAAGGTGGCATGTGAGCTGTATGCAGAGCAGAGAATTGAACAGAATATTGTATATATATTGGAGCACAATGCAGTGCATAAACTTGCCAATAAATATAACCAGTGGTGGGAGTCTATGGGAGACTCTTTCCTTAATGCACGCGGCCAAATGGCAGGCATTATTCTTTCTTTCCTTCTTTTCTTGCATAAATTATCCAGGAAACCCCCCGGATCAGATCCTCAGATTTTTTGCAGTTGCAATTATCCGTAAAAAAGGATGCATGCTTGCAAAGCACGCACCTCGTAGGCGTCAAAGCCCTCAGGCAGCAGCACGCTGGAAATGATGTGGACCACATTGCCCTCAAACTCGATGTCAGGCTTCAAGACCTTGGCATAGGACTTCTTGCCACTGCCCTTGAGCAGCACCTTACCATCCCTGTGGTGCAAGAGGTTTCATTTGCATTGCAATGACTCCACGCATGTTGTTTGTGATGCAAGCACATGTGACACTGCTCCACCTTGGAGCATCCTGCTGCAACTGCTGAAGCTTGCCACCTGGTTATAAAAGGGGGCCCTGGCAATACAAATCTAGAGACAGTGAAGCTTTACGTGCGCAGGCACCCACTTGCTGAAGATCTTCAGGTCCTTGCCAATGGAGGTGGTCACATTCAGGCCCTCTTCCGGAAGTGCCAGGGCATCCTCAGCAAACAGCTTGTTGTCAGGCACGACTGCACAAGCAGCATTGGCATGATGTCAGATCTATATTTGCAAGAGAAGAGGCTGATCTTTCTGCACCATTCTTGCGCTTTGAAACGTTCCAGGCATTTCAAACGTGTAGCAACACCGCCCTGAAGCTTCTGCCCTGCAGCCTCACCTTGATACGTCCCTACCTGCACTTTTGGGAGGTGCAGTTTCATATGCGTAGCAGCACCACTCAAAGCTGACTACCCAACAGCCTCACCGTGGTAGCCTAGGACTTTGGCAGCTGCTTTCTGGACGCTCTCATCGCCGTTCGCCAGTCCCTCCACAGAGTCCAGCTTCAGAATCTTGGCCAGCTTTTTAAAGGCCTGCAGGGGAAGGGGACGCCTGGATCTGATTCCACCCCCAGCTGCTCCTGTTTTGCACCCATTAGAGCTGCTTCTTTCAGGTCCAAAGCAATGAGATCCTTCAACATTCATGCATAAGCAATACATGTTTGTTCTCTCCACAAAGAGCGTCAACCTCACACCTTGTCCGTGGGTGCGAAAATGGTGTACCCTGACGTCTTTTCCTGCTCTCCTGCCTTCTCCGCAGCCGCCTTCAGCCACTTTGTGGCCAGGTCCACAGAGAGGTCCTCCTCCTTGTAGTCCTTTCCAGCTGCAGGATTGGCAAGTGCAAGGGCAGCGAGCAGGGATGCAGCATTGTAAGCTTGTGGACGACGTGATCTGTGTCCTTCCTGTGTGGCCCGCTTCTATAGAGAATATGCATGATTACAGCACACCCGTTCCTGCCACCTGTTGCTCCTCCCAACTCAGGGAGGCTGGAGGACACGGAAGTGGCCTTTCCCCCCCATTGGTTTGCCATCCCTCCCTTCCTTAGATCCTTATACATTCACAGTCTCCACTTACCAAAAGCACACGCTAGAAGACCCAAGAAGATTGCGATTGAAAGGAAGCGCATGGTGAGCACAGGCGCAACAGGGATCGTCGGTGGTCACGGACTCCAGAGTTCCAAGCAGAAATGTTTTACTTTATTTCTATAACTCCAGTTTTTATTTTTCTGTGACCAATCACACTCGCCGATCACACCAGTATGATACCTCCTGTCGTAGTTGAGATCAATTAGAGCCACACATGCGGACAGGTGCTGACGTCAAAGCGCGTGTTATTACTTTGGTACGAATTGGAGGGAAACAGGCGCACACGCTGTCCTCGCGACAAAAAAGCTACAAGTTTTAAAATGAGGTGCGCGTGCAACGTCCCTCAGCAGCTCCAAGTAAGTCTCAACCATTTGGAAGAATTACATTATCACAACCTAACCTGTCAGCTTCATCTGAAATGGCTGCACGCTTATGAATGCATGGATATAGTCATACAGTAACGCTGCGGATGTAGTTTTGGCTGTTGCCAAGGCTTACTTCCCTTTACTTCAATACGCGTTTATGCCCAATTGCTCTTTCAGGTTCTTGAAAAATATTCCACAAATGACTGGTGGCATGCTCGTGAAGGACAGAGTCCCTGTAATTGAAACAAATGCATGCATTGCCAAGGCAGAGCCTCAGCGTGCAAGCTCGTCAATGTGACACAAATGGGCAATTGTTATGTCCATAGGGCAACAGCAAGGCCCTGCTTTGCACAGGGTCCAGCTTTTGCTACAAAGAGTGTGTATGCAATAACTACAATAATTAAGGTACGCCTCCAGGAGGAAGCAAAAGGCTACAGGCATGTTCCTGACTTTGCTAAGTTTTCTGCCCCTGCGATGAAATGATGCTCATGTAAGCAAGTGAGAAGTGGAATGCATCCTCATTGCCAATGTGATGCAATGAAGCCCTCTCCTTTCCTTTCTTGGGCATCAGACCTCCTTACAAACAAGATTATTAAAGGTCACAAGGTTACAGTGCATTACAGCTGCTTGAACAAAGGTTTACAATGAGGTTAAGCCTTCAGCCAGTAAGTCTGGCCGCCCAGCCTTCTATTGTAAGCCAGATGAATCCGAGCAGGAAAAATAGGATTGTCTCACTTGTGCACGAATAGGCAGGAAAAATGTACACACATGGCACGGGTGTAACTCAGAACAGACTCAGATGTTTTCAATCAAAGCAGTGAATTTGAGGGGTTTGGCATGCCTCCGTTTGTACAAGCTCATAAGGCTTTGAGACAAAAAGGCAGGCTCAAGTTTCACCATCATTTCAACTGCTTGACGGCCCCATTGAGAAACTGGCTTACCCCTCGGAGAACCAAGAGTTTTGCTTTCTTGGCGGAGAGCGCCTTACATGAGCCGGAACAGAGTGCTTTGGCTCCTCTTTAGGTAATTAGTGAAAACGTCGCAACAGTCATGGGCTGCTTGGCAGAAATGTCAGTTCCTTGGTTTTGATCCAGTACCATTCTTTGAAAGCAGATTGAGTAAATGGCCAGGTTTTCAAGGCATGCTCTAATTCATTGAATCGATTGACTGCCCGCCCGGTCTCAGGCACTCCTTGTCAGTGGGCCACGCTGCATTGCGCTTCCCACTGTTCTATTCTGGCTCATGTAGACGAGGAGTTCTTGACGCATGGACATCTGGAAGAAGGCAGTTGCACCAGTCCTTCTCTGTGCAGCTTGCATGCAACTCTTGGATTCCATGCATGAACACATAGAAAGCTTTTTTAAGTTTGTGGGCCAGAGTTGCCAACAGCCCCAGTGGGGCTGTTTGCTCGTACTGTTCAGGAAGGATGGGTTACATTGCAGTATACACACAAATATTGAGGTGACTTGCACTTTACTCTGAGGAATAAAAAACCCTTCAAGACTGCAAAGCTTCGGATTGTTTTAAGTCTGTGAGGACTTGGCAAGCGTAGCCTTTCTTTCTTTCCTTCTGTAGACAAGAAAAGAAAAGAAAAACTACGTAGGCAGAGGAAACTCTCCCTACATCAATTAAGGAAAAGGAGACACATTGGCACAGAAGAGCCGTGAGTCTCCCCCACCACAAAGCTACAAAGAAGAAAAAGCTAAATGGGATCTGGAGGGTTACTGGAAGCACCCGGCTCCAGAACCTAACTGTGAGAAGCATTACTATTTTCCATAGCACGTCTAGTGGTAACAAGCTTGTGGGCATACTGAACCGAATGCCATTGGGCATTGGGTTTTTGAGCAAGTTTATGGGCCCGTTGATGGTCCAGTCCAAGTTGTTTGAACTGGTTCAAGCTTTCTTTCTGTAAGGAATGATCTCAGAGCTGGACAACTCCCCCATATCGCTGGACATGCTCTTTATCGGTCCTGTCTTTCAAATGCAACCATGTCAACCATTGTTACCCCATAGAATATCATGTTCACCAAAAATTGATGAAAGTCGGAGGACCCCAGATCACTCTTCTGGCCTCAGATCACCCCAAAAAGGCCCACGGCTCCACCTGAGGATGAATTTTCACTCCCACATTTTTGTGTTTGTGACCTCCATATACATCACTAGCATCCTTCATATTCAAAAAAAGGAAATAAGGAAGTCAAAAAATGACCTTTTAAGCACCCCTTGTGCTGGATTTCCTGTAAGGGGAATGGCTGAAATTCTGTATCTCACCAACCACTGGGAGTTTTCACTCCATTTCTTTTGCAATGATATCTTTTGGTCCAAGGACTCCAAATCATCAAAAATTACCCAATTTAGTGCAGTGGGTGGTCAGGTGTGGAGATTAGGTGGTCAAAAAGAAGGGTTCACGCTGCGGCTAATTTGGCATGTGCGCCCCAATCTTGGACAAAAAAACCTCTAGCTCCTAGAAAAACATTTTGCATCCTTAATTAAGTTTCCAAGTTCGGGGCACAGCTATGTGCTGAGCATTTCATAAAAAACTGTTTGGGGGGGGGCTGTCCTGCTCTGGAATGATCTGTCATTCTCTTTAATTGATGTAGGGAGAGTTACCTCTGCTTACACAGTTATTTCACTTCTTTCTTTGATCTGTAAGGATTGATCAATAATGTCAGGTTGAGGTAATGATGCTGCCAACTCATGTTTTTAGGTAAGTAAATGGTGTTGCAGCTCACAATTATCAGGCAGCTTGGTTGGGGCTTACAGTCTGTTAAAAAAAGAAAAGAAAATTTTACGCAGGCCAAAGGCTGCGTGCATTAAGGGAAGGTCCCCTAACTGGAAAGCTAGAGGCCTCACCAGAAGGCCCTCTAAACCTGCACGAGACATAGCTAGCCTAGGAGACTCTCGGAGAGCTAGAAACAGATCTAATGGGGATCTGGAGGGTTTCTCGCATGCTCCTGGACGACTGGACTCTCCTTCTCCCGTCCTCCGCCGCCGCGCGCCCAGAAACCCCCTCCCCAGAAGCTCCCTGAAAACAAAGAGCGTGCCTAGTGTTTATGATAGTGGTAATCTTTGAATGGCATGGTTCCTAAGCTTGGATGCTAGTGATTTAGCTTTTTGTTTGGTAAGGCCCAGATTCATAAGAGGTGTGATTGTATATTCATTGTAAATGGTGCCAGCCACCCCAATTAAGATGATGTGCAGATTCACTTTGTTATTCCTGTTTGGATTCCTTGAGCTGCGGGTTGTCATGACGAGAGTCTGCTGTGCCGAGAGTATGCTGCAAGTTGGTTGAGTTAGTTGGACAGTGGTATGTATCCTTGTGGCAACACAGCTGAGACTGTGTTGAGAGAACTATACTTCACGTAGGAACTCGCAGTAACACCATCTTGTTCTTATCATCTTTGTAAACACAGCCAAGACCCTAATAAAGTAGCCCATGTGTGAGTAAGATCACCTAGCCCTTGGAGGAGGAAGCCAGCAGTGCCACGCCAGTTAAGTGCATCAGTCCAGCATACAAAGTCCAGCCTAATTACCAATTGCATTGCCCAGCAAGCCAAGCAAGCAAGAGTCAAGCCGTCTCTCTAGAATCTGCATCATATCTGTCAGTAGTTAGAATCTCCAGCCAAACCCGCCTGTTGCTGTGCGCCACCGTGACAGCATCAACATCGTATCTGGTCATGGGATGTCAAGACACTGTTATGGCTGCGTCACTTCCTCTGCCTGACAGGGTTTTAAGTCAAGTTATGGTGTGAGAATGTTGAGTTGCTGCACATTTGAGAGTGATGAAAGGATTTGTGTCAGGGCAGAATTTCAGTTCAACAAGGTGGACGTCCCTGTCCTGAGGAGGGATCTTGGAAGGATCAAGGTGAGCTCGTCTGCCTGGAATAGAGCGCACAAGAAGACGGCATCAGGGCGGCTTTGGTGCCGGGCAGGGGAGCCAGCACCATTAGGTAAAACCCAGTCTGGAAGAGACCTTGAGATGTTTTCAGGGACTTGTATGGCCGAATTTAGGAGTCTCTCGTTACTGCAGCCATCCACACCAAGGGATGAGCCAAACCGGCCTTTACCGAGAGCTTTCACACAGAGACAAAGGGCTGTATGGTGTCTGTTGGTGTGCACCCCGCTCATTGTTGAGTTTGTACACCTGAGGAGTACGTGGTCAATATGGTCCATATCATTGCAAAGAGGGCACCTACCAGAACTGGAAGAAAAGTTAAAAGTGAAGGCATGTCTCTGTGAGTACAGTGTATCTGTTCGGTACTTAATTACATTTATTTGCTGTTTCGGAGTAATCTGTGAATTTTGCCAGAAGGAGTTGCTGATCTCCTTGTTAGCAAGTTGAGAGATTGGGTTGTGTGCTTCGGTGTTGGCGGTGGTGGTGGGTGGTATGGTATCGTTAAGTTTCTGCCATCTTTGGTAGCTGGAGATGTCAGCAGAGCCAAGCTTGTGTTTGTTGTGCATATGAGCTTTAAGTTTGTCGTTCAGGTAAGTGAGGTAGTGGATTCAGAAAGTGTGGGAGCGGTGCATGCCATCATTTTGTGCGTGAGAGGTCTTCAAAGAGAGCCAATAAAAATTGTGGAAGGGGTCCCAGGCATCTGGAAATGCAATGTATATAGTGTCTGAAAGGGCTGCAGCCTGAGTGCCAGCGCAGGCGTCAGCCCCTTCATTGCCTATAATGCCAGAGTGGGCTTTGACTCTGTGGGAATGAATAGGATGAGGAGAGGTGCTCTAATATGGTTGATATTGTTTGGATGAGCTCTGCATGTAGGTGATACCTCATGTGTATCGGATTGAGAGTTTTGCTTAGAAATCTGCGAAAGGCAGGATGCACTATTATTCTGTTAATTTTGTTAGAGGGGATCAACCCAAGCCCCAAAACAGATACAGTTCTATTTTCCGGCTCGTGTAGGCGTGCAGAGAAAGATGGCAATTTCCAGTTACAAGGGGGGGGAGCAGACCATAAGCCAAAGCTGGCCTGCACGGCCTAGCCTGACAAAACAGCGAGAGAGACCCACACAAAAAGCACAACTGATACCAAGTGGCAGGAAGGCAGGCGGAGCACACAAGGGAGCCAGAGCAAGTCTGCTGCAAAGGTCTGAACGGTCCAAGGAGCGAGAGCAAAACTAAACCAAAACGGTCTGCAAAAGCCCCGAGAAAGGAAAAGATGGTGCCCTGATTGCATGAGCGGCAATAAGGACAGGTCACACTTCTCACTCACCTATAAGAACCTCAATTCTTCTGCTAGGCAGAGAACTGGAATTTTGCAGAAAGGTTATTGTGGTATGCACGGCATGCCTCTAATTTCTTTGCCTGTCCCTTGATGTCATTTTTTGCTGACCTTCCAATGTGCAAAACATTATGAAGAGTTTTAAGTTTTCCTCCAGTCGTTCAGCTATCATCTTGCTCTCTTTCTCGCTGCTGGACCTGTCTTCCTTTTCTGCCTGCCGTACTTCTCTCAGTCTGTGGCCTGTGGCCTGTGGCCTGCGTAGACTTTTCGTTTTTTTCTTTTCTCAGTCTGAACTTTGTAATGGGGTGGTCATACAGTCTTTGCACCAATGTCCCCCTTTCCTTAATTGGTGTGGGGAGTTGTCACTACCTACGTAGTTTTCTTCTCTTGCTAAGCACCGTAAGAAAAAACACAGAGTTTTTGAGTGCCGTTGCATTTTTTGGAGGAAGCTGATAGCCTCAAAGACAAAAGAACTGTTTGGAAACTCTCCCATTTCATGTTACCCTTATTTGCAGCAACTTTTCCAGCACATGGACAGACCTGTCAATGTCACAGACGTTCATCAATGTGAACGACCACGTGTTTCTGCATTTTATAAGTCGTCTGTGCCATAAACATAATCGATATCCAGTATACTTTTCCAAAGCCTTTATGCCTTTATGCCTGTTAAGAGTGGGCATACACAGATGGCATCTGCCATATCCACCTTGGAAAACAAGTGATAGGAGCAGGAGTCTACCACTCTACAGTGACAGTCCCAATTATATCCAACCAAATGGAGCGGGAATCACCAACACCATTGTAAGGGCTGAACTAGCTGCAGTAGCAGCTGCCATTCTCCAGGGCCACTCCCATGGAAAGAAAAGGAAAAGTACGGAGGCAGAGGAAACTCTCCCTACATTAATTAAGGAAAAGGGGACACATTGGCTCAGAAGAGCCTTGAATCCCCTCCACCACAAAGCATCAAAAATAAGATTATATTGGGGATCTGGAGGGTTATTGGAAGCACCCAGCTCAATAACCAGGCTGCGACAAGTATTCTTGTTTCAAGAGCACGCCAAGTGGTAACAAGCTTGCCAGTTGGCATACATGACAGAATGGGCATGAAGTTTGTAGGCAAGTTTATTGGCGCGTTGGTGGTCAAGTCCCAGTTCTTTGAACTGGTTAAGGGTGTGCTCAGTGCAGCAGGTCCCACCAACACCCAAAAGGATGGTGTGGAGAGTCACAACTTTTGCATTAATGAGTTTGCAGAGGTCTGTATGCTGCCGCTGTGCCACCTCCAACTGTTGTCCAGGCCTCGTGTCTTCTCAGTACTTAATTTCAATCAAGTGCACATGCCGCTGGTTTACATTCAATTGGTGGGGTTGCCTCACGCGGTTGGCTGTTGTGGCCCTCAGTGTGGGGTTGTGTCTGCTGCGTAACGCATGATGGTGTGAGCAGGAGGTAGGAGGGAAGAAGTGGGTTTGGCTTCATAGGGAGTAATCAGTATAGCATCAGGACGGCTGGAGGTGAGTCTAGTTCTCTTAGACATTTTCTTGGAAAGAGGTAAGGGGGTATAATTCTGTTTGATGCATGTGCAGGAATTTGATTATGCTGCGCCAACCTATCTCCACTTCCTATGTCCATGTTAACCAAGCCTGCTCCCCAAGGGCTTTTGCTAAGAGCTTTGATGATCATTCTTCCAGAAACATTGTGGCGTTCAGTTTTCATGCTGGAGATGATATGATATTGGCAGCCTGAAAGCATGTGGAGTGCGCTGTCTAATTGACGACAGCCTGGGAGAGGGCATAAAGGGTTAGTGGACCTTTTAAAACGAACCGCATGTTTTTGGTTATAGAGGGTGCCAGTGCAATGTTGTAAGATGGTGTGCTTCATGGGTGTGGATGTACAGTACATGTTCCTAAAGGCATTGCTGATTTTCTTATCTACGTGAGGTAACAAACTCTGATAGTATGAGTAGTAGCCTGTTTTGAATTTGGCATATCCAAGTCTTTGTTTTGTATGCATGTGAGACTCAAGAGCATTTTCAAGACTGGGGAGGTAGGTGATTTTAGGATTGGGTGCAGGAGCTGTGGATGTGCCAGCAGTTTGTTCTCTTTTTTCCTCTTTGGCTTACCAAAAAAAGTGAAAATGGATTTCTGCCAGGGCATGCTCTAGGGATCCCAGTATCAGCCTCGTTATTATTTGCTTTATTAGCCTGGTATTTAGCGATAGCATCTGCACATTCGTTACCAGCAATGCCAGCATGAGATTTTACTTTGTAGAAACAAATATTTGTTTGTGAGTTGCTAATGAGGGTAGATATGGTTTTTAGGACATCCCCTTGAATATGTTGTTTGTGCTTCTCTGGGTAAATAAGCTGTTTACGTATTTGATGAAGAGAGGTGAGACTATCTGAAGCAATGTGTGAATACGAGTGTGTGATGGCAGCAGCAATTGCTGCTAATTCAGCTCGGGATATGGTGTTATTATTTCCAGCACCATTTGGCTCATCAAATTTTGTGCTGTCTGCAACAGGGCAGTATACGCCTGCTCTGATTTCTTGTTTGCCATTCTGGGTTTGACAGCTACCATCAGTGTAAGCCCATGTCCTCCAGTCAGGGACTTTGAGCATAAGGGTTGGACTAGATTGGTTAGGTACAAAAAGTTCTTCCTGATTACCTACGTGTGGAGAGGTAAGATATCTGGATATTTGTTGTTTGTCAGAGGGGAGGCGTTGGCGTTTATTAAATCCAGGCATATCAGCATGCATTGTATTGAGAGTAGAATGGGTGCCTATACTGCGTAGCTTCCATTTGGCTTCTGATACAGCTGTAGCCAGGCCCTGTAGCCAGGCTGGGTTGTGATTGTTTAGATGAATCCTTGCAGCTGTGTTCCAGACTGCAATAATTTATAGGTCCCAGGAGTGCTGAGAAAGGGGTATTTCCTGGTTGATGGAGGATTGTGGATCGTTGTAGCAGAGGTTGCTATGCGCAATGGTTCCAAGTTCACAACAGAGATGTGGGTAGGCAGTGATGAGTTTGGAAAAGGGGTTAGTTATCATGCGTTGTCCCCATACAGGGAGGAACATGAAAAGAGCAGTGGCCTCTGTGTTGAGAATGGCTGAGTAGATAGCATGGCGTAAGGCCTGAGTCATAGCTTCCTCGGTGTAAATGGGATGGCAGACAGAGAAGCCTGAAGATCTGGATGAGAGAGAGTTATGATGGGCACCAAAGAGAGTTTCTCGGGGGTCAGTGCTCCAGTAGTGTTGGTATTGTAGGTTGTGGTCCAGCGGGGAGGCCATTTTCTCTTGAGTGACCAGGGCCCATTCTTTAAGGGCAGTGTGGATGTGTGTTGGCAAAACCCACGAAAATGAGTCTTTAGAAAAGAAAAGAAAAGACTACGCAAGCCAGGTCCAGCTGCGTGCATTAAGGAAAGGTCCCCTTACTAGCAAGCTAGCTAGGGCCTCACCGAGGAGGATCACAGGCCCAGCCTGAACCAAGCTATGAACCGATGGGGAATAACTAATGAGGGTCAGGCGGGTTGCTGTCAGCCATGCGCCTGCGGGCGTAGACTCTCTTCCTCCTGCTCTGAACTGCCTTGCCCCCAGTGGCGCCCCTGCCAGAAGAACCCTGCAAGTATAATGAGTACCTGGTGTTTATTATTTTTGTTAATGATTGGAGTGCATGGCAACTTAATTGAGAGGCTGATTTTTCTGCATTATGTCTGGTAAGACCCAGCTCAACCAGAAGAGTGATGGTGTAGTCATTTTAGATAGTACTACTATACAGTACCTGCTACACCGTCGGAGTCTTTAATCTCGCTCAACCAGAGGAGTGATGGTGTAGTCATTATAAATAGTACCTGCTACACCATCGGAGTCCGGAGGAGTCTTTAATCTTCTTGCTAGCGTACTTGTTTTCTAGCATTGTCTTGCAAGCAAGGAGCCCCTGCAGCTCAAATGCGAAGCGATTAGGAGCAGGTGTTATGGCTTCATGCAAGCCTGCAAGCTTGGCCCTATAGAAAGCCTTGTAAAGGAGTTGAAATCGGCTAAGGGTTATCATCCCAACACATTTACCTTGTGTGTTGTAAATGTATGCCATGTATGCTTTGTCAATTTCCGGGAGGAGAAGGGGAGGTGGAGCACCAGGGTGGGGGCTTTGTGATTCAGTGTCAAGTGATGTTTGATTAGGGTTTTGATTTACTTTATACTTGACAAGGTCAATGTCATGCAGCCAAAATTCACTGCAACCAAAGGGTTTAATGTCTACTTGTGGGTCGGTGGGGTGTATGTCAAAGGTAATTTTACTGCGTAATTCTGTGCCTAGTTTCTGCATCCATGTATTAATGTCATAAGGCTTTTCAAAGCCTTGTCTTTCAAGGTTAGAAGAAGCAGAGTCTGCTGTAGGTTGGGATAGGTCAGGCTCGCTCTGCTTGGCTTCAAATTCAAGCAAACACTGTTGGAATTTAGGCCATGTCTCTTTTGTTTCCTCAGGCTCCCAGGAGGGCATCCAAGTGACCCATATTGCAACTGATAGCCTCTCTTCACTCCACCAAATCAGAAAGCAAACACTGTATCCAGAGCTCCATCGTCAGCATGTCCAAGGCTATATCCTTAAGATAATCATACAGCTTGTGCGCAATTCACCTACCCCTATTTATCTCTACAAGGTCAAACCTCATGCTGGAATTGCGGGTAATGAACGCGCAGATGTCATTGCTAAACACCAGGCTATTCAAGGTGATGACACCACTGCAGACACAACCTTCCCCTGTGTCAACCTTGCAGGCAATCCTTCCATGACACCACCCGGCTTGCCTTTGAGGAAGCCGCCCGCCCCATGCAAGCACATCAGTACGCCCCAACTCACCTGCCCCAAAGTTTAAACATTTTTCCAACCTTCATGATGCTGTGAAGACGCATATGCATTTAAAATTCAGATTTGGAAAGGCTAACACGGAAAGGATACTACTCTTATTACCAAAGCCTCAGGCCAAGTAGGCTACTTCCTACAATCCATAAGAAGATCAGCAATACCTTCTGGACCACAACAACACTTCCATTCACAATAAAACGCAACATGTCCATTTCAAAGATCCGGCCAGCTGTCACCCCGATGGAGGCCCTGGAGGCCCTCACACGTAAGTCTGAGTTTTCCAGTTTCATATTCAGGTGCAAAAGCATGCGTCTATCAAGTGAGCGCACGCTCCGGCGGGCTGACCAGAGCCTCATCTTTCGGTCAAACGCCCAGCTGTCACTGCTCGCCAGGAGCCACTCCCTGCTCACCTGGGCCCCCAAACTCGGCAGGCACACCTAGAAAGCATGCTGAACAAGTCCTCATACTCAGGTTGTGGCCAAACACAGTGCTTGCCTGGTTTCCCTGTTCACACCACTTTTGCCTAGCAGGTGCACACAGGTGACCATGCTCTAAGTGCTCCGGACCAAAATTTGCCCCCCCTTTTTTTCACTCCGAAGGATCAGGCTTGACCTAAAACCTACCTGAGAGCCAAAATATGGGCAGAATTTGGGCAAGAGCAGGTGTTTTGGCACCCATTTTCCTGGAAATGGTCAAAAATGACCTAAAATGCCCATGGCTCAATCCTAGAGCCCCACCCTCACTTTTTTGATGCAGAAGCACCAGTTTAGGCACCCTCAACCACTTAGCATCCTCAGTTTGCAGTGGGGCATTAACTCCTCATTTTCACACATAGCTTGGCTGAGCTGACTGAAGGCTTTACCTCATTGTAAACATTTGTACAAGCAGCTGTAATGCACTGTAACCTTGTGACCTTTAATAAGCTTGTTTGTAAGGAGGTCTGATGCCCAAGAAAGGAAAGGTGAAGGCTTCATTCCATCACATTGGCAATGAGCATGCATTCCACTTCTCACTTGCTTACATGAGCACCATTTCATCCCAGAGGCAGAGAACTTAGCAATTTCAGGAACATGCCCATAGCCTTTTGCTTCCTCCTGGAGGCGTACCTTAATTATTGTAGTAATTGCATACACACTCTTTGTGGCAAAAGCTGGACCCTGTGCAAAGCAGGGCCTTGCTGTTGCCCTATGGACATAAACATTGCCCATTTGTGTCACGCTGGCAAGCTTGCACGCTGCAGCTCTGCCTTGGCAATGCTACAGCATTGCTAAGAAAGAAAAGAAAACTAAGCAGGCAGTGAAAACATTTCCCAGATCAAATAGGGAAGCAAGGTTAACTAGGGCCAAGGCAACGTGCATCCCCTTCACAGCATTGCTGCACGGCAGCGACTGCAACATGTTGCATGCATTTGTTTCAATGGGGACTCTGTCCTTCACGAGCATGCTACCAGTCATTTCAGGAATCTTTGTAAAGCTTGTCTTAAGAACCTGAAAGAGCAATTGGGCATAAACGCGTATTGAAGTAAAGGGAAGTAAGCCTTGGCAACGCCAAAACTGCATCTGCATGCAGCGTTACTGTATGACTATATCCATGCATTCATAAGCGTGCAGCCATTTCAGATGAAGCTGACATGCTAGGTTGTGATAATGTATTCTTTCCAAATGATTGAGACTTACTTGGAGCTGCTGAGGGACGTTGCACGCGCACCTCGTTTTAAAATTTGTAACTTTTTTGTTGCGAGGACAGCTCGTGCGCCTGTTTCCCTCCAATTCGCACCAAAGTAATAACACGCGCTTTGACGTCAGCACCTGTCTGCATGTGTGGCTCTAATTGATCTCAACTACGACAGGAGGTATCATACTGGTGTGATCGGCGAGTGTGATTGGTCACAGAAACAAATTACGGAAGCTGTATAAATAAAGTAAAACATTTCTGCTTGGAACTCTGGAGTCCGTGACCACCGACGATCCCTGTTGCGCCTGTGCTCACCATGCGCTTCCTTTCAACCGCAATCTTCTTGGGTCTTCTAGCGTGTGGTTTCGGTAAGTGGAGATTGCGAATGTATAAGGATCTAAGGAAGGGAGGGATGGCACCAATGGGGGAAAAAGGCCACTTCCGTGTCCTCCAGCCTCCCTGAGTTGGGAGGAGCAACAGGTGGCAGGAACGGGTGTGCTGTAATCATGCATATTCTCTATAGAAGCGGGCCACAAAGGAAGGACACAGATCACGTCGTCCACAAGCTTACAATGCTGCATCCCTGCTTGCTGCCCTTGCACTGGCCATTCCTGCAGCTGGAAAGGACTACAAGGAGGAGGACCTCTCTGTGGACCTGGCCACAAAGTGGCTGAAGGCGGCTGCGGAGAAGGCAGGAGAGCAGGAAAAGACGTCAGGGTACACCATTTTTGCACCCACGGACAAGGTGTGAGGTCGACGCTCTTTGTGGAGGCAACAAACATGTATTGCTTATGCGTGAATGTTGAAGGATCTCATTGCTTTGGACCTGAAAGAAGCAGCTCTAATGGGTGCAAAACAGGAGCAGCTGGGGGTGGAATCAGATCCAGGCGTCCCCTTCCCCTGCAGGCCTTTAAAAAGCTGGCCAAGATTCTGAAGCTGGACTCTGTGGAGGGACTGGTGAACGGCGATGAGAGCGTCCAGAAAGCAGCTGCCAAAGTCCTAGGCTACCACGGTGAGGCTGTTGGGTAGTCAGCTTTGAGTGGTGCTGCTACGCATATGAAACTGCACCTCCCAAAAGTGCAGGTAGGGACGTATCAAGGTGAGGCTGCAGGGCAGAAGCTTCAGGGCGGTGTTGCTACACGTTTGAAATGCCTGGAACGTTTCAAAGCGCAAGAATGGTGCAGAAAGATCAGCCTCTTCTCTTGCAAATATAGATCTGACATCATGCCACTGCTGCTTGTGCAGTCGTGCCTGACAACAAGCTGTTTGCTGAGGATGCCCTGGCACTTCCGGAAGAGGGCCTGAATGTGACCACCTCCATTGGCAAGGACCTGAAGATCTTCAGCAAGTGGGTGCCTGCGCACGTAAAGCTTCACTGTCTCTAGATTTGTATTGCCAGGGCCCCCTTTTATAACCAGGTGGCAAGCTTCAGCAGTTGCAGCAGGATGCTCCAAGGTGGAGCAGTGTCACATGTGCTTGCATCACAAACAACATGCGTGGAGTCATTGCAATGCAAATGAAACCTCTTGCACCACAGGGATGGTAAGGTGCTGCTCAAGGGCAGTGGCAAGAAGTCCTATGCCAAGGTCTTGAAGCCTGACATCGAGTTTGAGGGCAATGTGGTCCACATCATTTCCAGCGTGCTGCTGCCTGAGGGCTTTGACGCCTACGAGGTGCGTGCTTTGCAAGCATGCATCCTTTTTTACGGATAATTGCAACTGCAAAAGGATCTGAGGATCTGATCCGGGGTTTTTCCTGGATAATTCATGCAAGGAAAGGAAGATTAATGCCTGCCATTTGGCCTCGTGCATTAAGGAAAGAGTCTCCCATAGACTCCCACCACTGGTTATATTTATTGGCAAGTTTATGCACTGCATTGTGCTCCAATATATATACAATATTCTGTTCAATTCTCTGCTCTGCATACAGCTCACATGCCACCTTGACTGCCCACGCCTTTATACGGCAAATGATGGCAAAGGCCTAGGATTGTGACCATACATCTTTTCATCTCCACCACCCACACTTTGCCAGGCCTACTATGAGAGTCTCAAGAGCACCAAGATTGCCCAGAAGTTCTGGAATACCACCAACGCCGGCGAGTACGTGTCTGGGGCTACAGTATTCACCCCCATCGATAAGGTGAGCTTCAAAAAGAAACAAGTTTGTGACCTGGGTGTCCTTGCGTCTTTGTAATGTGCGTTTTCAAGGATCTACAGCGTGTACAGCTAGAAAAAAAAGAAAAAAGAAAAAGAAAAAGAAAAAGAAAAAGAAAAACTACGTAGGCAGAAGAAACTCTCCCTACATCAATTAAGGAAAAGGAGACACATTGGCTCAGAAGAGCCGTGAGTCTCCTCCACCACAAAGCTACAAGGAAGAGAAAGCTAATGTGGATCTGGTGGGTTACTGGAAGCACCCGGCTCCAGAACCTGGCTGTGAGAAACATTACTACCAAATAATGTACAGCTACCAAATAGGGGGGTGCAGCCAATTGGCCACTCGAAGGACTCCAGCTGAAACAACGTTTTCCAAGCTTTTGTATGACGTCGGTCATCTCTGCTGCCCCTTTTCAGGCGTTCAAGAAGCTCGCCAAGTACCTGAAGCTGGGCTCTGTGTCTGATCTGCTGACAAATGAGAAGCTGGTCAAGGTCGGCACCAAGGTCTTCAAGTACCTTGGTGGGTGATGTTTGTTTTTCACATGTTATTTCATGCTGCTTAAACAGACGATGCAACCTGCAGGCTTTTTATTGCAGGAGGTGCTGGCGCTGCATGCAAATACGTAACTCCCACCAGGATGAAGGCTATAGAGAAGAGAAAATAATAAAGAAATGCATAACAGCACCACTTCAGCACTTCCCAGATGTATGCACTGTTGTGTGCAGCACCAGGAAAATGCTAGAGGTTTAGCATTCTGGCAGTTGCTGAATTATCCTTCCAATCATTGAATGTGCTGCCGCTGCTTTGCAAGTGTCGTGCAATGTTCCTTTGCATCAAGAGCTGGCACTCCCATTGCACTGCAGTCATCCCTGACACCAAGATTTTTGCTAAGGACATCCCCGAGGGCAAGACCGAGCTGACCACTGCTGCTAACAAGACCCTGACGGTTGTGAACGAGTGAGTTTGCAGCTCAATTCTTATTGCTTGCTTCTGAAGATGAGCAAAAGAGGTTCTGGTGATGAGTGCCTATGCGTCATTGACCCTCCCAAAACGTCAGGTATCTCTGATCTGTTCTGTCCTGATCAGAGGCTGTTCATGCTGACCCTGATTGACCCACTGTTCTGCTACCCCTTCTCTCTTTATCCACTTGCCTTTCTTTGTGCCTTGCAGGGATGGCAAGGTGGCAATTGTCAGCGATGATGGCAAGTGCAAGGCCTATGTGCTGGAGACTGACATTGAGTTCTCTGGCAACGTGGTACATGTTGTGAGCGACCTTGTCGTGCCTGGGGAGTGGAAGGAGAAGTGGGCAGAGAAGAAGGAAGAGTATGAGAAAGATTCAGAGGAGGCCATGGATGATGGTGATGATGAGTGAAGGCTAGGACAAAACGGTGAAGTTGAGGTTGTGGTGGTGAAGGCTAGGACGAAACAGTGAAGCAAAGCACACTTGCGTGACCCAACAACATTGGACTTTGTTGATCTCCTTTTGCCCTTTTTCATTATTTTGTGGACATATAACAACTGACCCATGGTTGACAGGATGAAAATGAAGTTGTAAGAATCCAGAGGTGGCAATAAATCTAATTTTCAGCATGGAGGCGTGTTCATAAGCTTTGTTGATATTACCTTGCCCAGCCCAATTTTATATACAAGCGTAATGAATGACACTTAGGTAGGCATGAAAAAAGCTATTCTGAAACACAATTGCAATAAGTATTGTGAAAAAAACGAAGCAGCAGACATGACTTAGGTAGGCATGAAAAAAGCTATTCTGAAACACAATTGCAATAAGTATTGTGAAAAAAACGAAGCAGCAGACATGAACATGATGTTTGGATGTTTGTTTAACATGCTTATCTTGTTGTATACCTAATATAAGCATCATGCTTGCTTAAGGTGCCAATCTCAGAGTAAGCTTTCTAGAGGGAAATGAGCAAAGGCTTAGAAGGATTCGAGAGTAAGCTTTCTAGAGGGAAATGAGCAAAGGCTTAGAAGGATTTGAAGGGAATTGGATATTGATTTATTAGCCTGAAACTAAGAAGTAAAGTAAAGTCTATGCAGGCCAAAGGCCGTGTGCATTAAGGAAAGGTCCCTTAACTAGCAGGCTAGAAAGGGCCTCACCAAGGGTCCCTCAAAACTACACTAGCTACAGCTAGCCTAGGAGAGGGAAGAAACAGAACTAATGAGGATCGGGCGGGTTAAGAAGAAAGCTGAGAAGAAATAGGTAGTCTTACCTAGGTGTTTTCAAAAATTTTTCAATAGAAAATTTATCGACAGGTGTTTCTTCAATGTAGGACTCCATGTCCGGAACATTACCAACAGATGTTAAAAAAAGAGAAGGGGGAAGAAATAAAATTGGACTTTGTACACTCGCAATTGTTAACAGTCCAGTATGGAAGGCTCTGACAGCCCTTCACCCTGGCCTGGCTTGGAGGTTGGTGGTTTGCTTCGTGCTGCCAACTTTGCTGGAGATGAGCGAGAAAAACACTTACATGAATTTCATTGCTACAATAATATGCCCACATTTGAAACCTGTCACCGCACAGTCACTGAGTGTTTCTTTTTTGGTTTTTCAAAAACCTTCATTTTATGTCTTACCCCAATATGCTTATTCAAGAAACCTTAGTTTTATAGCTCCTGTCAACATGCCTCCAGCCCGGCTATACAGCTATGTAACCCTTTCCTTTCCTTTCCTCCCGGCTATTCACTCGTCTGCATTACTTTCCAGTAAGACCCTGCAGAGCGCTTCATTACAATACATGCAGGGCGCAAAAAGCCAATGTGGCTTAAGTCAAAAGTTGCCCAGGTGTGTCACCCCGTTCAGACTTGTTTGTCTTCATGCTTAGCTATTTGAGTCCATATCGGCCGCGCTTGCTGGCATCTGGCCATTTGCCAATGGCTGCTGGGTAGGGAAAGGAGGCAACACTGAATTCCTTGCTCTTGAATGCCCGCGCGCGTGCTGTGAGGTGCTGCTCTTTCATCCTGTTGCGCTGGGATCCCTTCAGGTACTTCATTGCTGAGAACATCAGGTCTGCTGCCTGCCCTGCGCGCCGCTGTGCTGTGAGCTCTGTGCCCTTGTCCAAGCGCTGCTGCCACACTGCCCTGTCCTTCTGTGCCTGCTGCCAAGCTGCTACGCGCTCCTTGTGCTTCTTGCCCTTCTCATGCGCGCTCACACACATTGCCCGGCTCTGAAAGCTAGTCTCGCAGAGGATGCACTTTGCCAAGTACTCATTGTTGGCAGCAAGACCACCATCCTTAAGCCAATGTTTGCGCAAGGGGCAGTTGGGAGGGTCATACCAGGATGCTTGAAACCTATTGGTGAGACCATGTGGCTTGTTTGCCTTGTACTCACCATCACTCTGCCCCCTTTTCATCCTTTTCCATTCACTCTCCTCATCGCTCATTGAAAAAAACAGAGGGGTTGCTAAACACAATTTTCTAAGGGAGTCGAAGGCATTCTAAGGCACTTCGACTCCTTTTTCACCCAAGCCCTTCGAGGCCCCAAAATCCCCATTCTATAGCTTTTAAAATTGCCGATGAACCCGGATTTTATGGCGAAAGCCATAATATGGCGCTAAAAAAGAAACACTGCCGCACACACCACTGGGACTGTCTTATAAACTTCAGATTATGCTCACCACAAGGTCAGGCACTAATCCAACCTGAGAAGCACTGGGATGTCCTACATGTGCCCCCCTATCACAATCCCCAAAATTGGAAAGACACATCTGCTCTGAAGAACAAGAAATGATCTGCAATGGCATCCTCACTGAGATGCTACAGATGCACCTAGATTTACAAGCGCATATGCAAGCCTGTAGGCATGCTGCGCAGGAAAGGCTGGAACAAACAGTAGACCCCCCGACCAATGAAAATAATCTAATCTTTTAAACACAAGGCTTTGAAGGCAACCCTCAGAGCCTCGCCAACTCTCCATGGCTCTCAACTACTGGATGCACCATTTGCAAGAATGTCACTTTTGACTTTCAACCTACCAATCCTCAGACAGGTATCATGCCAACATGGAAGTGTGAAACCATTAAAACTGTTGACACATGAAGCAAACTCAGCAACACGACCCATATGATGAGGTCACTGTACCTGTGCAAATGTCTGGAGTGATAATCTGTTAATCCGCCTGCATCTGTAATACAAATGACAAATCCGTTGGCATGCTCACTATAGGAAAATTCAAGATCCTGGTTAAAGCATATGAAGCAGCCAAGAAGGCAGGCACACATGCAACCATCCAACCACCCGTCCAGGATACAGCAACAGAAATCATGGGCCTCCTATCATGCCAGATGGCCCAAGAAATGCAACTCTCTGCTAAAAGCAAAAAGGCCCACAACTCCAATGCACTGATCACACCTCCCCACAATCGATCAGCCCTGCGTAAATGGTACATGGTCTCCATGGAAAGGTTCTCCAATCCTCTTGAATTTGACTGTAATCCCAACACTTACTTTAGCACAAGTCACAACGACAAGGTCTTTGGGGCGTGCATTGATGCCTCTTTGTGTGCTACTGTGGCTACTCCTTCTGCCATCCTCCTCACGATGGTGAACTTCTGTTCCAACTCCTGAGCCATGCAGTGCACCCTTCCCTCCAAACCACCCTACCGGTTGCCACCGTGGTGACCTTCATGCTCTTGCCTCATTGCAGAGGCTCTAGCTGCAATGCGTATATGAGCTGGCTAAACCACTATCCAAGTCCTGTAAGTTTGCTAGCCAAATTCCCCGCCAGAAACATCCAATTTCAGACACCCCAACTATTACACTGGTTCAATACCATACCTACCCCATGCAACTCCTTGTTGTCTGGAACCTAGAAAAAAAAGAAAAAAGATAAGAAGAATTACTAGTACGTAGAAAACTCTCCCTACATCCTTGTGGCCGGGGTGGAGAAAAGATGCCCTCTGTCAGTGGGAGTCATTAGGAGGCTCTTTCCTTAATGCACGCGGCCGAACGGCAAGGGTAGATCTTTCGTTCTTTTTCTTTTTTTTTTCAATTAAGGAAAAGAAGACACATTGGCTCAGAAATGCCGTGAGCCCCCTCCACCAACCTGGAACCTACATGCCCGAGAGGCATTAGATACTGCCAACAAAAAACGGTTCCATCTTCTAAAACAGGTCATACCAGCAGCTCATTGGCTACCCCTGCACTCTCCAAATTCCGTTCTGCCACTGCACACCGATCACGCCTAACATTTGGAAAAAAATGTCAGTTTCTTCCAAATGATATCCATGACTGCTCACACAGATGCCCTCAGGCAAGGGCAGCCTGTTATCCTGCCATTTACAAAAGGACGTTCACATCTAAAATCAAGAACTGGAGAGACATCTCACTCACATATGGCAGTGTGATTGAACGCAAAGATGACTCTCCACCACTGCTGGCTCTGGTGTTTGCAAACCGAACGGAGACACTACTCAACTCAAACAGCTGCAACTGCACAAAAAATCCAATGAATACTATCAACAGGGCAGAACTAGCAGGCATTTTTGTAGCCCTCCAACAAGGGCACACTGAAATAGTCTCAGACAGTGCATCCTGCCTTTTTCAGATCTCTAAAGAGGAGCTTAATTTGATGCAAATGAGGACCACTCACCGTGGGCATGTGACATGCACAACTCATCCAGGCCATTCCAAGTTTGAAAGAACACTACCTGCACCCTATTCATTCCTACAAAGTCAAAGCCCACTCTGGAATTATTGGGAATGAGGGGGCTGATGCCTGCGCTCGCACTGCAGCACTCATGGACACCATGGACATTGCGCACGCAGATGCCAGGGGCCCCTTTCATAACTTTCACTGGATCTCATTGAAGCCAACACATGGACACAACAGTGATCCACATCACTTTCCATTTGCTCCGACTCACTACCTCATCAACCTTACAGACAAATTTTAATTCACATGCACAAAAGGCACAAGCTTGGCTCTGCTGATACCTCCGGCTACTATTACAATTATTACAACTATTACAAGTGGTGGAGGGGACTCACGGCTCTTCTGAGCCAATGTGTCTCCTCTTCCTTAATTGATGTAGGGAGAGTTTCCTCTGCCTACGTAGTTTTTCTTTTCTTTCTTTCTACAATAGCTGGGTGAGGCTGAATTATGCCACACAACCCGCTTTCCCCAGAACCGCTGAACATATGGAAGGTCTCAACTCGACTTCTTAACTTGCCAGCAAGAAGATTGGTAACTATTTTTGGAAAACTTCAAAGGTTTAAGGTTACCCTTAAACGTCAGAATAAGTGCGTTAAGGTACCGCAAGGGAACAGTCTATAAATAAAAACATGCCATCAGGTGCAAGGTATTTTCCATTTCTGCGCGCTGCAGCAAAATGGACGTCATTATTCAGATCGCTCTTAGATGTCTTGTGAATTTTAAGTCTGGTTAGTGCGTGGGCATGCTGGGCAGTTGCAGTTTCCAAAGTAACGGAGGGGTTGGTGTCTGGACAGAATTTTAGCTCAACAAGGTGGATACCCCTGTCTTGAGGAGGGATCTTGGAAGGATCAAGGTGGGCTCATTGGCCAGGGATAAAGTGCACAAAGAGAGCATCAGGGCGGCTTTGGTGGCGGGCAGAGAAGCCAGTACCATTAGGGAAAACCCAGTCTGGAATAGCTCGTGAGATGTTTTCAGGGACTCGTATGCTCTGATCCAAGAGTCTCTCATTACGGCAGGCATTTATACCAATAAGGGATGAGCCAAACCTGCCTTTACTAAGGGCCTTTACACAGAGGCTAAGGCCCTCATGTGCCTGTTGGTATGCATAACACTCATAGTAGTGGCTTTCTCCTAGGCTGACTGTGTCTAGTTTAGTGCCATTTGATGAGACCCTTGCTAGCTTGTTATTCAGGGAGCTTTTCCTTAAAGCCTGCGGCCTTTTGGCTGTCGTAGACTTGTTCTCCTTTTCTTTTTCTTTTTGTCTAGTAGTTTCAAGCTTGTAGGCATGCTGAACAAAGTGAACATAAACTTTATGAGCAAACTTAATGTCATGTTGGTGGTCCAACCCCACCTGCCGTTTTGCTGCCTCCAACTGCTGTCCAGGTCTCGTGTTGTTGTGGCTGTGTGTTCACGGTGCTTGGTTGAAAACATCTAAGTGCACATGTTGCTTGTTTGCATTCAGCACTTTCCTTAATGCACGCGGCCGCATGGCAAGCGTAAATCTTTCTTTTCTTTCTTTTCTTTTGCGGTGCATCAGAAGCTCATGCACTTAAGAGCAAACCACACACTGAAGTTGCAGCAGCAGCAGCAGCAGCAGCAGCAGCAGCAGCAGCAGCAGCAGCAGCAGCAGCATTTAACCAGAAACGGCATCAGCAGCAGTCCCATGCAATGAGCCAGCAAAGCGACAACATTCCTTTGCTCACCTGATCTCTGCAATTTTTAATCACTCTTCCAACCTTTTGTATAACCTTACCAGGCTTCCAGCCGTTTCTGATATTTGAGTGACTCTCTCCTGGTCAGGTCACCTTGGATCAACTGTCAATGGGAACTTCACCACAGGTGGACATGCTGGATATGTTCTTTTCCAGTTTGAAAAAGAAACCACTATCATTCCTGGGCGTTGGTGGAACTCTTTACACTGAACAGGGTTGGGTCATACGCGGTCTTGGGAGGAGCCGTACGCGTTAAAACGTTTTAAAACGTTTTAGTTACGCGTGCGAAACTAAAATACGTAATTTTAGAGGGTCATTTTGGGGCGGGGGGGGGTCTTGGGTGGTTGGGGTCCTCTGTGGGGGGTCCCGACCAACCCCCCCGGCCCCCAATGGCCATGTACATTTAACATGCCCAAAGAAAAGGGTCTTGAGTGGGATTATGTCACAGTGCCAGAGCCTGAGGATGATGCAGAAGGGGAGAGCAAGGGGGTGAATTATAAGTGCAAGCTTTGCAAGCACAAGCTGTGGCTGTACAGCTTCCTGCACCTGCTCAAGCGCACCCAGGACATGAAGCAGCTGGGGAAGGCTCAGCCTTGGATGGAGGAGAAGGAGGAGGAGGAGCAGGAGGAGGAGGAGATGGGGCAGGAGGGGTCCAGCAGCGAGGGGGATGAGTGGTTCACAGGCGATGAGGACGATGCAGAGTAGAAGCTGGGGCACAGCGTGTTGCAATTGTTGAAAGGAAGCATTGATATTTGACATGATATCCTCAGGGCGGGCCTGCGAAGCACCGCCTGCAGACGTATTTTTTGACGTATGGCAAACAGCCATTTTTAACATACGCGTTTGAAACGTGATTTTTTAAAATACGTGTGCAAACGCGTTTTTGCGTATGACCCAACCCTGACACCGAACATACTCTGAAGCAATTCAAACAACTAGGACTAGATCACCAACGTGCCACTAAGCTTGCTCAACAACTTCATGCTCATTCAGTTCAGCATGCCCACAAGCTTGTTTCCATAAGGCGCGCAATTGAAAACAAGATTACCTCTTATAGCCAGGTTCAAGAGCCTAGTGCTTCAATTAACCCTCCAGGTCCACATCAGCCTTTTTCCGTCTCTAATCTTATGGTGGAGGGGACTCACGGCTCTTTTGAGCCAATGTGTCTCCTTTTCCTTAATTGATGTAGGGGGAGTTTCTCTGCCTACGTAGTTTTCATTTTCTTTTTTCATAATATATCATGTTTTCCATGAAATATCATGTTGCTAAAGAAAGATGAAAATCGGGGAACCCCAGATCACTCTCTTGGCCTCAGATCACCCAAAAGGGCCCACAACTCCAAATTGTGACCTGTTTTAACTCCTAAAGTCTTGAGCTTGTGACCTCCATATACATTACTAGCATCCTGCATATTCAGCAAAAGGGAAAAAGGTCAAAATTGACCTGTTTGGCATCCTTTTTGCTAAACATTTCTTTTAGGGAAATGGCTAAAGTTTTGTTCCTCGCCAACCGCAGTGTCTTTTCACTCCATTTGTTTTGCAATGATGTATTTATGGTATGAGGGCTCCAAATCAGCAAGAATCACCCAATTTGTCACGTCATATCATTTCTATTGCTAGATTGCTGCAGATTTCTGGATCGGGTAGTTTGGTCTGTTGGATGAGATATTTACCTAGCCCTTGGACCTTCAACCACCCATTTCTCAATAACCGGCCCCGCCAGTTGCTCCAGGGCTAGATAAATATCTCATCCAACAGACCAAACTACCCGATCCAGAAATCTGCAGCAATCTAGCAATAACAATAAGATGACGTGACAGCTGTCATGCGAGATCACTGTCATGCACATTTCACTGACCTGGCAACACACAGCACTACCCCCCTAATACTTAGCAGATGCCCTAATACTTAGCAGATAATCCATGATGGACAAAAGACAAAGACGAAGTACAGGTGTTAAGGATTATCAAGTAAACATTCCAGAGAATATTCCAATGCTGTGTGTTGCCAGGTCAGTGAAATGTGCATGACAGTGATCTCGCATGACAAATTTGGTGCTGAAAAGAAAAGAATAGGCTGCGCCAGCCAGAAGGCCGCGTGCATTAAGGAAAGTTTCCCTGACTAGCAAGCCACCATGCTCCTGGACGCCTGGACTCTTCTTCTCCTGCTCTCCTCCGCCACGCGCCTAGCAAACCCTCCCCCAGAATTCCCCTGGAAATGGAGTGGTGTTAATAATAGTTGATAATCTTTGGATAGCATGGCAACTCAATTTGGATGCTAATGGTTTAGCCTTTTGCCTGGTCAAACCCAAGTTGATAAGAGATTTAATGGTGCAGTAATTTGGTGCTGCAGTCGATCTGGAATGAAGATGTGGTGGTCAAAAAGTAGGGGTCATGCCGCGGCAGGTGCAACCCCAATCTTGGCTGGCCAAGCTCTAGCCCTACAGAAAGAAGTGTAAACTGTTTTACAAAACTGCATTTGGCAGCCATGCTTGACAGGCCAAGGTTGAGGCACACCTATGCAGGGAGCATGTAAGACATGCATATTTTGGTGAATAGTTGCCCACCTCTTTGGATCAGCATTCCTCCTGCACAGTCTGGGGAGCGATTCAGGCTAATTCTATTCTTTGGTGCTGATAAGTAAAAAGACCAACTATGTTGAGCCTGATAGTGCCCAATCTGTGTTTCTGATAGAAATCTTCCAAGTCTGGAAAGCGCTATACATCATCATGCGCATTAGCTTTGTTTTTGTTGGGTAGTGTGCACCACTGGCCTGGGTGCTTTGAGCATCCAACCTCCTGGATGCAAGCTTTTGTCAGTTCTGGACATCACTCTTTTGAGCATGCTACTTTAGGCCGGGGGATGATCATGATGTCTGGAACTCTATTCTGCTTCACTGCTTTCCTGTCTGTGAGGCAACTTCTCTTTAATTAGCTCGGTTCACCATCATGCACCAACCTGTGTACACATCTTCACCGTGTGCACTCTGGAGTGTTTGTAAATTCTAATCATTTGGTGTCGTCTGTTTCACATCTTTGCATCTGCTAAGATCTGGGGGGGTATTGATATGTGCTTCCAGGCTGGTGATGTGTGTGTGACGCTGATCTCGCATGACACTCCAGAAGGTCATCGCTTCCTATGTCTGTGTCAATCGAGCCTGGCCCCCAAGGGCTTTTGCTAAGAGCTTTGACGATCATTCTTCCAGCGACATTGTGGCGTCCAGTTTTCATGCTGGAGATGATATGATCTTGGCAGCCTGAGAGCATGTGGAGTGTGCTGCCTAATTGATGACAGCCTGGAAGAGGGCAAAATGGGTTAGCGGACCTATTGAGTTTAAACAACTTGGACTGGACCATCAACAGGCCCATAAACTTGCTCAAAAACTCAATGCCCAATGGCATTCGGTTCAGTATGCCCACAAGCTTGTTACCGCTAGACGTGCTATGGAAAATAGTAATGCTTCTCACAGCCAGGTTCTGGAGCTGGGTGCTTCCAGTAAACCTCCAGATCCCCATTACCTTTCTTCTTTGTAGCTTTGTGGTGGAGACTCACGGCTCTTCTAAGCCAATGTGTCTCCTTTTTCTTAAGTGATGTAAGGAGAGTTTCCTCTGCCTACATAGTTTTTCTTTTCTTGAAGCGAACCGCGTGTGTTTGGTTAAAGAGGGTGTGTGTACAATATTGTAGGATGGTGCGCTTCATACGTGAGGATACACAGGACACTTTTTTCTCAAGGCATTGCTGTTTACTTATATACATGACGTAACAAGCTCTGGTCGTAAGAGCTTTAGCCTGTTTTGGAATTGGCATATTCAAACAGCAAATTGTGTCAAGTACGAGAACCAAGCGCCACAATTCCACCAGCAAGATCAATACTAAAAAACTGTCAGCAAAGGCCCTTCTGGAGGACATGCAGCAAAGACCAAGCTCTAAAGCGTTAGATTGTTGCAGGAAAAGCTCACATATAGGCTGTTTTAACTAGGCATAAAAAAATGTGCAAACAATCCTGGAATTCACCTGAGTACAATGAAGCCCAGTGCAACTGAAGGCTTGGACTCAACATTTAAAAGGCGCTTTTACGTCAACAAGATCAGGCACGGGTACTGCTGGGAACCCTCCTGATCCCCATCGACTTCCTTTACCTTCTTCTCTGGTAGAGGGGATGGCTTTCCCTAGCTGGCAGGCTGACTGAGCTTGACTATGCTTGCAGTTGAAGTTCTGCACCTCCAGTCTTTCACTGCGTGCTTCTCGAGAGCTCTCAGTCTAACTACCGGGGGGAAATCATACGCTTTTCAAAACAAGGTGGCATCTCTTCCTTCAAGGATAAGTTATGGTTGATGTGGGGAGCTTTCATTGCCTACAAAGCAGTATTCTTTTCTTTTGCCTTACGTGCAGCTTTGTATGTGCACAAGCAAGTATCCCTATAAAATCTGCTATATTATAGTCTCAGATGATTTCATTAAAATTTTTTAATCTGCCTGCCTTTTCGACTCTTTTTTGAAATTTTGACCCCGCGACCGACCGACGAACGGACATTCCATTTGTTTTTAACCCAAACAATAATAAGAATTAAATATTTTACTGTTTTTGACGCTCAGGAGTCCGTGACCACCGACGATCCCTGTTGCGCCTGTGCTCATCATGCGCTTCCTTTCAACCGCAATCTTCTTGGGTCTTCTAGCGTGTGCTTTCGGTAAGTGGAGATTGCGAATGTATAAGGATCTAAGGAAGGGAGGGATGGAACCAATGGGGGAAAAAGGCCACTTCCGTGTCCTCCAGCCTCCCTGAGTTGGGAGGAGCAACAGGTGGCAGGAACGGGTGTGCTGTAATCATGCATATTCTCTATAGAAGCGGGCCACAAAGGAAGGACACAGATCACGTCGTCCACAAGCTTACAATGCTGCATCCCTGCTCGCTGCCCTTGCACTGGCCATTCCTGCAGCTGGAAAGGACTACAAGGAGGAGGACCTCTCTGTGGACCTGGCCACAAAGTGGCTGAAGGCGGCTGCGGAGAAGGCAGGAGAGCAGGAAAAGACGTCAGGGTACACCATTTTCGCACCCACGGACAAGGTGTGAGGTTGACGCTCTTTGTGGAGAGAACAAACATGTATTGCTTATGCGTGAATGTTGAAGGATCTCATTGCTTTGGACCTGAAAGAAGCAGCTCTGATGGGTGCAAAACAGCAGCAGCTGGGGGTGGAATCAGATCCAGGCGTCCCCTTCCCCTGCAGGCCTTTAAAAAGCTGGCCAAGATTCTGAAGCTGGACTCTGTGGAGGGACTGGTGAACGGCGATGAGAGCGTCCAGAAAGCAGCTGCCAAAGTCCTAGGCTACCACGGTGAGGCTGTTGGGTAGTCAGCTTTGAGTGGTGCTGCTACGCATATGAAACTGCACCTCCCAAAAGTGCAGGTAGGGACGTATCAAGGTGAGGCTGCAGGGCAGAAGCTTCAGGGCGGTGTTGCTACACGTTTGAAATGCCTGGAACGTTTCAAAGCGCAAGAATGGTGCAGAAAGATCAGCCTCTTCTCTTGCAAATATAGATCTGACATCATGCCACTGCTGCTTGTGCAGTCGTGCCTGACAATAAGCTGTTTGCTGAGGATGCCCTGGCACTTCCGGAAGAGGGCCTGAATGTGACCACCTCCATTGGCAAGGACCTGAAGATCTTCAGCAAGTGGGTGCCTGCGCACGTAAAGCTTCACTGTCTCTAGATTTGTATTGCCAGGGCCCCCTTTTATCACCAGGTGGCAAGCTTCAGCAGTTGCAGCAGGATGCTCCAAGGTGGAGCAGTGTCACATGTGCTTGCATCACAAACAACATGCGTGGAGTCATTGCAATGCAAATGAAACCTCTTGCACCACAGGGATGGTAAGGTGCTGCTCAAGGGCAGTGGCAAGAAGTCCTATGCCAAGGTCTTGAAGCCTGACATCGAGTTTGAGGGCAATGTGGTCCACATCATTTCCAGCGTGCTGCTACCTGAGGGCTTTGACGCCTACGAGGTGCGTGCTTTGCAAGAATGCATCCTTTTTTACGGATGATTGCAACTGCAAAAGGATCTGAGGATCTGATCCGGGGTTTTTCCTGGATAATTCATGCAAGGAAAGGAAGATTAATGCCTGCCATTTGGCCTCGTGCATTAAGGAAAGAGTCTCCCATAGACTCCCACCAAGTTTATGCGCTGTATTGCGCCCCTGCAATGTTCTGTTCAATTCTCTGCTCTGCATACAGCTCACATGCCACCTTGACTGCCAACACCTTTATACGGCAAATGATGGCAAAGACCTAGGATTGTGACCATACATCTTTTTGTCTCCACCACCCACGCTTTGCCAGGCCTACTACGAGAGTCTCAAGAGTACCAAGATTGCCCAGGAGTTCTGGAATGCCACCAACGCTGGAGAGTATGTGTCTGGGGCCACAGTGTTCACCCCCATCGATAGGGTGAGGACCTTGAAAAAGAACCAGTGATTTAGTGGCCTGGATGTCCTAGTGCCTTAATATTTGCTTTCTTGTACACAGTTTTTGGACAGTAAACAGGATCTGTACAGTCAATTAATCTCTTTAAAAAAAAACAGCTGACACAGCTATTGTGACATGTTCCAAGCTTTTGCATGACATTGGTTATCTCTGCTGTCCCTTCTCAGGCATTCAAGATGCTTGCTGAGTTCCTGAAGCTGGGCTCTGTGTCTGATTTGCTGACAAATGAGAAGCTCGTTAAAGCCGGCACCAAGGTCTTCAAGTACCTGGGTGGGTGCTGTGTGTTTTCACATGTTCTTTCATGCTTGTTAAAGAAGACAATGCAACCTGCAGGCATTTTATTGCGGGAGATGCTGGTGCAGCATGCAAATACGTAACTCCCACCAGGATGAAGGCTATAGAGAAGAGAAGATAATAAAGAAATGCATAACAGCACCACTTCAGCACTTCCCAGATGTATGCACTGTTGTGTGCAGCACCAGGAAAATGCTAGAGGTGTAGCATTTTGGCAGTTGCTGCATTATCCTTTCAATCCTTTCATTGAATGTGCTGCCGCTGTTTTGCAAGTGTCGTGCAATGTTCCTTTGCATCAAGAGCTGGCACTCCCATTGCACTGCAGTCATCCCTGACACCAAAATTTTTGCTAAGGACATCCCTGAGGGCAAAACCGAGTTGAACACTGCAGCCAACAAGACTCTGACGATTGTCAATCAGTAAGTTTGCAGCAGCACAATCCACTGTGTCCTGAACATTGGCAACGTTTTTTCGGTGATGAGTGCGGATGCAAACACCCTCCCAAAATGGATGGCTACCTTCTTCGTTATGATCAGTAGATGATCCTGCTGGTATTTCTGTTTTCTGATCTCATCCTTCTCCTGTGTACATGCAGGGATGGCAAGGTGGCCATTGTCAGCAATGATGGCAAGTTAAAGGCCTGGGTGATAGAAACGGACCTTGAGTTTGCAGGCAATGTGGTGCATGTTGTCAGCAACCTTGTCGTGCCTGGAGAGTGGAGGGAGAAGTGGGGAGAGAAAAAGGAAACAAAAGAGGAAGATAAAGAGAAGGAAGAGGAAGGGAAGGAAGAGGAAGAGGAGGAGGAGGAAGAAGAAGATGATGATAATGATGATGATGATGATGATGAGTGAAGGCTACCATGACAAGCAGCGAATATAGCCGAGTAGGTATGGGACTTTGACTTGGACAATACGCGGCGTGACATGGCAAAACTGTGGTAGTACGGAACTTCGACAATACGTGACCTGAAAACATTGCTCAATACATATTGCTGGTATCTATACGCACTGCACTGATGATCGTGAAACATTAGAGAAACATTATGATTGACAGAGGCATTCATCTTGGTGCCAAAACGTCTATGTTTCACAGGTCCCCCTTCCAAGTACCTGCTACACCAAGTTTAATGGTTGTGGGGATTTTGGCTTCGTATATTGAAAATAGTGTTGCAAAAGCAAAGAAAAGAAAGAGAAAGAGAAAAGAAAAACTACGTAGGCAGGAAACTCTCCCTATATCAATTAAGGAAAAGGAGACATATTGGCTCAGACGAGACGTGAGTCCACTTCACCACAAAGCTACAAAACAGGAAGTGCTAATGGGGATCTGGAGGATTACTATAAGCGCCCGGCTCCAGAGCCTGGCTGTGAGGACTCTTGTTTTCAATAGCAAGAGCAGTGTTGCAAAGCAATTGATTGAAAATATACCATAGGTGATGAGATGTGGAAAAACTGCCCAACCTTGAACCTAAATTACAGTTTCAGGTAGATGATCAATCAGAAAGAAAGCACGCCATTTCTATTAGGGCCAGGAGTGAACCCCTGGTTGGGTTGCAATAAGCCAGAAAACGTGTGATTTATGCCAAAATGAGGGGCTGTACGTGTTGAGGCTAGCGGGTCCGTGTTGAGGCTAGCAAGTTTGTCTTTGCCCAATTTCTACCGTGCCTAGCCACACTCTAAGAAAGAAAAAGAAAAGAAAAAAGAAAAAAACTAACATTGTAACATACGTAAACACTTGACACTTCAGAAGCATGGCCAAAAACTTAGTACTTGGTGAACATTTGTATGGAGCTCCTAAGCTTACCTTGTACAGAAATCCAGGCTTTAATGTCATGCAAAATCAGTGTCACACACACATCACTGGGGGCAAAGAAAAGAAAAGAAAAGTCTACGCAAGCCAGAGGCCGCGTGCATTAAGGGAAGAACCCCTAACAAAAGTTAGAGGCCTCACCAGGAGGCCCTCCACCTAAACTAGACAAAACTAGCCTAGGATAGAGAGCAAGAGACAGAACTAATGGGGATCCGGGGGATTGCTTGCCATGCCCCTGAGCGCTCGGACTCTCCTTCTTCCATCCTCTGCCGCCGCCGCGCGCCCAGCAAACCCCCTCCCAGATGCTCCCTGAAAACAAAGTGCATGTCTAGTGTTAATGATGGTGGATAATCTTTGGATGGCATGGTCCCTGAGCTGGGAGGCTACTGATTCAGCTTTTTGTTTGGTCAGGCCCAGATTCATGAGAGGTGTAATTGTATAGTTGTTGTAAATCGTGCCACCAACACCAACTAAGATGATGTGCAACGTCACTCTGTTATTCCTGTTTAAGTTTTTTTAAGCTGCGTGTTTTAAGTCTGCTTACAATTTGGGAGTGTTGAGTTTGTGCACGTTCTAAGGTGATGAGGGGATTTGTGTCAGGGCAGAATTTAAGTTCAACAAGGTGAATGTCCCTATCTTGTGGTGGGATCCTGGTAGGATCAAGGTGGGCTTGTCTGCCTGGGATGTGGCGCACAAATAGAGCGTCAGGGCGGCTTTGGTGCCGTGCAGGTGAGGCAGCGCCAATTGGGAAAACCCAGTCTGGAATAGCTCGAGAGGTGTTTTCAGGGACTTGTACGCCTTGATCCAGAAGTCTGTCATGATTGCGGCCATCCATGCTAATGAGGGATGGGCCAAAACGGCCTTTGCTGAGGGCTTCTATACAGAGACTAAGGGCCGCGTGGTGTCTGTTGGTGTGCATCCCACTCATTGTTGGGTTGGTACACCTAAGCAGAACATGATAAATGTTGTCTGTATTTGCACAGAGTGGGCACCTATCAGGACTGGAAAAGTTAAAGTTGAAGGCATGGCTCTGTGTGAACAGGGTATCCGTTCGATATTTCATGAGATTTATTTGTTGTTTAAGGGTAATCTTTGGATTTTTCCAGAAGGAGTTGCTGATTTTCTTGTTTGCAAGCTGAGAGATTAGGTTGTGAGCTTCAGTGTTTGCGTTGGTGGTGGATGGTGTGGCATCGTTAAGCTTCTGCCATCTCTGGTAGTGGTACCCAGAGGTGTCAGCAGAGCCAAGTCTGTGTTTTTTGTGCATGTGTGTTTTAAGTTTGTCGCTCAGGTTGGTGAGATAGTGTATCGGGAATGTGTGGGAGCGGTGCCAGCCATCATTTTGTGTGGAAGTGGTCTTTATTGAGAGCCAATAAAAATTGTGGAAAGGGTCCCTGGCATCCGGAAGCGTAATGTCTATTGTGTCAGAGAGGGCTGCGGTGCGAGCGCAAGCGTCAGCCTCCTCATTTCCTATGATGCCAGAGTGGGCTTTGACTTTATAAAAATGGATAGGGTGAGGGGAGTGCTCTAAAATGGTTGATATGGCATGGATGAGCTCTGCATGTAGGTGATATCTCATGCGCATGGGATGAAGGGTTTGATTTGAGTTCTGGGAAAGGCAGGATGCACTATCAGAGGCAATGTCAGTTTGCCCTTGTTGGAGTGCCACAAGAATACCTGCAAGTTCTGCTCTGTTGATGGTATTTGTTGGTCCACGGCCGTTGGGTTTTATGTGCAGCTGCAAGTGTTGGGAGGGTAGACTAGTGTCCCTCCCCGGCTTGTAAACACCTGAGCCAGAAAGTGGTGGGGAGTCATCATCTTTGTGTTTGATTACACTGCCATCAGTGTAGGTGATTTCTTTCCAGTCTTTGATCTTAGGTGTGAGCATCTTTCTAAAGTTGGCTGGGGGCACATATCATTACCCCCTATTTTTTAGCGGATGCAAGGATGTGACTGGGGGCACATATCATTACCCCCTATTTTTTAGCGGATGCAAGGATGTGAACCAGACAACAGCGGATGATGAGAATGAAGGTTTGAGGAGAGGTTGGTGCATAATTGCAAACCGAGCTAAAGAGAAATTACCCCTCAGGCAGACAAGCATTGAGACGAGAGCAGGATTTCAGATTCAGGCAATTGTATGCACAACTTTTCGGTCTAGAACAGCAAGATCAAAAAGAGAGGTGCCTAAAATGACACAAATTCGACCTCCAGGAGACCGACTGCTCAAAACACACAGGTAACCACAAAAAATGGAAAAGCCGTGCAAGCAGTGTAACACTCCAAGCAAGGATTAAGGAGGGGGACATTTATGTTCACAACTAAAGAGAACAAAGCCAATGCACATGATAATGTGCAGCGCTGTTCAGAAACACCAGACGTGCCATTGAAAATAAAAACACTCATCATAACACTGGTGCCCTGGAGCAGCGTGCTGCCAGAAACCCACCTGATCCACATTAACTCCCCTCTCATCTTCTGGTGAGGGAGACCCACGGCTCTTTGAGCCAATGTGTCTCTCTTTCCTTAATTGATGTAGGGAGAGTTTTCTCTGCCTACGTAGCTTTTTCTTTTTTTCCTTTTTTCTTTTTTCACAGATTGTACACAATCAGGATCACAATGATTGTTTCATACTATGAATAGCATCCATGAATCATTTCCCAGACTGTGCAGGACTCCTCGGAGGATCGCTGCTCCAGGGAAAAGCTGCAGCTGAAGTAGCCACCAATGAAAGTCACATTGATTGCCGAGCTCAAAGTGCCGATGAAGGCTCGGTCAATGTCCTGAGCGTGACCATAAAGTTCAAGGCGCACAGACAGACAACCCGCCAGGCATGTGCATTGACACTACGGTAAGGATGAATAAGAAGCCATTCATGCACCGGGAGGAAAGCCTTTTAGCAGCTTTCTTGCTAACGTGCTAAACGAAGCAAATTATGGAAACCCTTTGCTGGGGGCAGTAAGAACTGTACCTGTTTTGGGGCTTGTGTTGACCCCCTCTAACGAA
Source organism: Dunaliella primolecta (assembly GCA_914767535.2). Lineage (NCBI taxonomy): Eukaryota > Viridiplantae > Chlorophyta > Chlorophyceae > Chlamydomonadales > Dunaliellaceae > Dunaliella > Dunaliella primolecta. Next base: position 3,536,053 of record OU611766.1, read on the forward strand.
ATTAGCAGACCACTGAGTTCTTTGCTTGCATAAGAACTCAGGTTCTTGGAGGTTGCAGGAAGTGAGATGTGTGACATGGGTATTTTCCTGCAGCTCAGTATTTCTTCTCCATCTTTTTGTATTTCCAGTTTCTCTCTTCAACTTGCCTCAGGTTAATTTCTAGCCTGAGGCTCACTTCCTGCTCTCTTCTTATCTGTTATCTTCCCTTTTTTTGTTTTTCTTTTCCCCCTTCTATGCCTGGCAAGTTGTTAAGTTCGCTGTGTAAAACATCATTCCTCACGCATATCACAATGCAACAGGAATATAACTAAACGCCCCAGCCAAGCTGCCTAATAGTTGTGAGCTGCAACACCACTTACTCACCTAGACACATGAGTTGGCAGCATTGTTATCTCAACCTGACATCATTGATCTTTCCTTCAAGTAAGTTACAGATAAAAAAACCGTAGCTTTGAGACCTTTGCAGTCTTGAAGGTTTTTCAATCGTCCTCAAGGTAAAGTGCCAGTCATTTCAAAATTTTTGTGTACACTGTAATGTAACCCGCCCCCCCCCCCCTGAACAGTACGAGCAAATAGTCCCCCCTGTGGCCCACAAACTTAAAATAAAGTTTCTATACGTTCATGTAGGGAAATTAAGAGTTGCATGCAAGCTGCACAGAGAAGGACTGGTGCAACTGCCTTCTGCCAGATGTCCATGTATCAAGAACTTTCTCTCTTGGTTGGTACGAGGCAAACATTGGGAGGGAGACCTTGCTACTAGCCATTCCTGCTCTTTAGCTCTGTGGTGAAGAGGACTTACAATTCTTTAGATCCAATGCGTCTCCTTTCACTTAATCGATGTATGGATGGAGAGTTTCCTCGGTTTCCTCTTTCTGCCTATGCAGATTTTCTTTTTCTGTTCTTTCTATGATTCGCATGACTTTTTTTGCTCCTGAACATATGTCTACCTGAAATACAGGCTCTTAATTGATACAGGCCCTGAGGAAGTTCTGCTGACTGCATAGTTATTTTGACCTTCTCACAAAACTCATGCTGGGACTGAGCATGGCCTGTTGACCTTCCTGTGAAACTCCATGGTTGCATCCACAAATCTGCCTTATGATTTCCAACACATCCTGTCGGTAAATACAAATTAACGCAGAAGCTCTTAATGCTAGCGTAGCTGCCAACTATCTCTGGTTCAAGCCGATGCGTATTGTGCAACAAGGTGACCAAAGCCTTCAGGCTCAATCAAATCCTGTTGCCTGCAAGTCTTTCAGGTTTCACAGATGCATGCTTGCATTTGAAGTTTGCACATTGTTAAGATGCATTGCAAGCAAAATCTATCAGGGCCAAAAGCATGCCACCTTCCATGGCTCCAAGGAAATCTACCCCCGTCACTGCTTTTCAAGCTCCTCACGCAACAGGACGTTGCTAATCACAAACACCTCAAAGCCCTCGTAGTCCTTGCCTTGTTCCACTACATTTGCTGTGCTTTGACGATCGCTCTGGACTTCAAACTGGTCATTGTCATTTCTTCCGATTGTCAGTGATCTGGATATCAGCGTGGATAGCAAAAGGTGCATTAATTTATGTTAAGACTTCATCATAATGTTGGGTTAATATAAATCAGGCATACTCTGATTAGGTTGGCCAGGCCATCAACTGCTGCGCTTTGCCCACTTTACCTTATGAACCTTACCTGCCATTTGCTGTCCTGTATGATGTGTGTGGTCCATCTATGTCCTTAAACTGGAGCTTGTCATCAGGGAGAACTGTATAACACCACAAGGTATTGTTGGCTTTAGAACGGTGTATCCCCCTGGATGTTCAGTGCTCTGGAATAGAGGATGCATTTGTTGATGGTACCACATTTGTTCCTCTGCTGTTTGCTCACCAATTCCTGAGTCAACAATCTCCACCATCTGCTTAACGTAGCGGTTCCAACTAGTCCTTGCTGCTAAACTGGTAGAATGAGAGGACGTGTGAAATGATTTTTGCATGCGTTGAATGCAGCCTTAAACCTGTGCTAGGAAGCATACCATGATATTTGAGGACATCAGCAATCTTTCTGACGTTGTCATCTTCAAGCAGATCCTCTGCAGAATCCAGTCCCATCTCTTCTGCCAGATCTTGCCACGCAGCATCCACTGAAGTTTGAAATGGAGGGGCGTCGCTATTGAGGTTGAATGTGACAATTGAATTAAACAAATTCAAGGCAACTGCTATCAAGTGTGTCCAAAGTCCAAGCCAGATCAAACCCACCTGGAGCCAGCAAGGTAGCTTCAGAGATGACTTGAGAGGCACCTGCAGGGCAGGGAATGCTGATGAGCTGGTGAACTTCTTTTTGCTTTTGCTCTTCCATTTTATAAGAAAACTTTCTCATTCAACTTCATGCACACTACAATGGTTCAATTTTGGGGAAAAACGAACAGTTTGCTAAGTTTCGTAGAACTAGTAGTCCTACGGGCACCCAAACTGGTCGTAGCCCACTACATCAGAACACTTGTAACTTCCATACGTGCTCTGGAGCAAGTCATGCTCCTTTATTGGTTAGGTTAAAAGAGAATTGGATAAGGAGTTGTCCGATGCTGGCGGGACTGTCGTTTCTTAGATTATTGTGTTTTGCTTCTCTCCAGCCTATCACAGTCACGGTGTTTTGTGTCAGGACCAAGCTCTGGCTGCCAAGCTCTCCCCTCATGCATGCTGCCAGTTGATGGGCTGCTTTGTTTTTTCCTTATTTCATACGCAAGTCTTGCCAATGAAGAAGAAAAGAAAAAGAAAAAGGAAAACTACGTAGGCAGAGGAAACTCTCCCTACATCAATTAAGGAAAAGGGGACACATTGGCTCAGAAGAGCCTTGAATCCCCTCCACCACGAAGCTACAAAAAGAAGATTTTAATGGGGATCTGGAGGCTTATTGGAAGCACCCGGCTCCATGACCTGGCTGCAAGAAGTAATCTTGCTTTCAATAGCACGCCTGTAGTCGTAACAAGCTTGTTGGCATACATGACAGAAAGGGCATAAAGTTTGCGATCAAGTTTTTTGGCGCGTTGGTGGTCAAGTCCCAATTGTTTAAACTGGCTAAGGGTGTGCAATGAAATGGTTCTCTTGCCTGTTACCACAACACAAAGTTCATCATCAGTGTAGCAGAAGCAACACACCTGTCTTTTCCAAGAGTCTTTTGATGATCGATGTTCTTGTCACATCCTCATAGAAGTCGTCATATATGTCATAACCAGGCGGCATCAGAACAGTATCAACCACGTGGACAATGTTGTCCCCTTCCATGTTGCTGCAGTCAAAGAAATGCACAGGAACAAGATGTATCATGAGCCCAAGTTGTAGCTTGAACAAGTCAAATGATACCAGTGTGCAGCGCTTGAGATGTAGGCAAGAGCACGATGCAAACACAGCCAACTGCCTTACTGGGAATTTGTTCTTCAGGCTGCTTCAGGTATGCCAAATATGCAAACGAAAGCCTTGCATCCATTTGATTTCTCATCGTTGATCTCCAAATGGCGTTTGCTTGTATGATAATATCCATAGTTGCAAATTGCACTTATACTGCTTGCTCACAGTTTTTACATGCCCGTCCATGTGTGCATGATTTTGCAATGTTTACGACTACATCAATGATAAAATAAAAGCTACGTAGGCAGAGAAAACTCTCTTACATCAATTAAGGAGAAGGAGACGTATTGGCTCAAAAGAGCTTTTAAGTCTCCTTCATTACAAAGCTAAGGAAGAGAAAGGGCCCATGGGGACCTGAATGGTTAATGAAAGCACCCGGCTCCAGAACCTGTCTGTGAGGAGTATTTTGATTTCAATGACGTGCAACAAGTTTGTGCTTACTCTTTTTTGTTCTCATCCATATCCTGCTGGCTCCAGCACAGTGTGTGCTTAACTGTTGAAACGTTGTGCAAATATTTTTGACAGCATTTATAAATAACTCACATGTTGGGCTTGAGGATCCGTCCTATGCTCCGCTTACCCCCTCCTTCGACTTGTACATCTTTGTCATTTCTGCAACACAACATGAGTGTCACATGCAAGCTTAATAATGCATTTGCATTAAACGTCCTCGCTTCAAGCAAGCACGAGAGAGGTGTTGCACCTTTGCATTTATTTTGCAAGGATTCTCCATCAAACACAATGCTGAAAATGATGGTGTATTTTGTGATTAGGTACACGTGCGTGTGTGTTTGCATGTGTGTGTGTGATCATGAAGCTTGCCTTTTCAAGAGCTTTATGGGCGTGTTGATGGCAGTTGTTGCAACTATTTCTTGACCCTCTGTCAAAGCCTCCACCACCAGAGAGTTGTCTGGAATCACTGCAAATATGGGAGGGGAAGCACACAAACAAATGTGGAAGATGGACTCTTGTCCTCTGCTGGATTGGATCTCGTACGTTTGTTTTTGGTCGGGCACTCACTGTGATTCTTGAGGACATAAAAAGAGGAGTCTCGTACGATTGGATCGGCTTCAAACAGGTCCTCTACATCATCCAACTCCAAAATCTCTGCCAGCTCCTTGAATGCAGCATCAGTCGGCAAAAAAAGGGTGGAGTTAGTAATGCCCTCGCCCGTCTCGTCCGCCAGCTCCTGGAGCCAGCCAACAGCTATCTGTATAGAGACCCTGTACCTGCATTGCAAAGGAAGAGAGAGGCATGATCTGCATCTGATTTGCGTTACCTGATCACAGGCAAGAAAACATCGTAAGGTCTCTTGGAGTCTGCGCGTTCACACATGTCCGCTTGCACACGCATGCAAGTGAGGATATGCGCATACATCGCTGCCTCCTACTTATGCTCACCCCTCCTGATCCTCATCTGTTGCCCTAATGCCCTTGCCAGATCCCTCCCTTTCACACAGCACAAACGGTGTGAGCACAACCAAGAGGAGCTGAAAAATTTGCCTCATTTTTTCTGCAACGTTCGTCCAATATGAGTTGAAATTGTACAGCACCTGGCGAGATTTTGAAGTTTCTGCTCCGCGCTTTCAAAAGTTTTGATAAATCGTAACCTCATGCAGCTCACACAATGTTTTTTTAGCTGATTAAAGTTTGTTATTTCCATCAATTGTGTGCGAACGTACGACCTTGTATTGCACATTCGATCTGATTTGTTTCAATCGAGTGTGAAGAAAATTGCTGTTGGTCACAAGGCATTTATACAATGCGTGAGTAAACCCAAGTCACTTTTGGCATCTCACTCATCAATGCAGCATATATGTACCTATGTGTAGGAGTGTATATGTGTGCTTTCTAATATGTCTCCCAAGGGTTAATAAGGAACACGAGATTCAAGTTGGCTGACAAGCAGGACAAAGAACAAGATAGCAGGACTGCCCTCCTCAGGACATTCCCATGGGTAAGACACTTAAAAGAGAGAAAAAGAAAGGAGATGGGGTGAAACAAGGTGGGGTGCAGGCCAAGGAAAGCAGGAATGCAGGAAGGCGGCAGAAAGGCAAAACGCGGACATCCCTCTCGTATTCAAACAAGGTGTCAGAGGCTTTCTCTGCCGGAAAGTGGGATGATGCTGTCCAGGTAATGAAGCGCCAAGCTGATTCATGACTTGGAGTGGCCTCCTTTGCTGACGAATCAAGCTTCCAAAGTTTGCTTCACACAGTTCACTTGCCTATATTCTGCATTCTTGCTATTCACTTGCTACAGGTTTCCAGAAAATGGGTCTGTCATGAATTTAGTCATGAAGATGGCTTTAATTGTCTCCTTGCAGGCTTTGGAAGCTATGCGCAGAGCTGGAGACGTTCCCAAATTGGGGGCTGTGATGAGATGGGTGCGGCTCGCAGGTGTGTGTGTGTGTGTGTGTGTGTGTGTGTGTGTGTATGTGTGTGTGTTGTGTGTATGTGCGTGTGAGCATGTGCGTGGCTGCAAGTGTCCATGCATACGTGCGTGTGTGTGTGTGTGTGTGTGTGTGTGTGTGTGTGTGTCTGAGTGCACGTTTGCTTGCCTGCAAGTGTCCATGCATGTGTTCTTGCATGTGTGTATGTGTTTGTTGAATAGCTTTTACGAAGGAGGTGGACAGGTTTGCCCCCTTCTTGTTGCCTTCTCCTCAATGCACATACTCATGTCCTGGATAAAAGGACTTCTTCTCGACTGGGATATGGTCGTCCCCGTGAGCAAACCCCCCTTTCTTGGGCAAACTGCCTCACGTAACGTTTTTTGACCATATCTCAGCGCCCCCTGCACCATTCCAGGACCTGAAAAGTGCGTTGGCTAGCTGGTTTTTCTTCTACAAGAAGGTGTGAAGGTGGTAGGGTGAGGAGCAGCAGGTGGGCAACAGGGAAGTTTTCCCTCCAAAAATTGCTGACTCAGGGGATGGTTTCCTGTTCCACGCTCCGTGTGCTAAACTGTGCACTCACTATCCCTAAAAATTCGTGATGCTGGGCTGCATCTCTGATGTAAAATTGGGCGGGGGAGAGGTTGCGGATGCAAGTGCGGCACAAAATGGCAAAATGTGTGTCCGCTGATTCAATTAACAGCTCGGCATTCTTTACACAGGCCACCGTTTGGCCTGATTTAAATTTTGTTAGCTTTCATTTGGTTGGCCCCGTCTGGGGATGTAACCAGCACGCTCCCCCAGTGGCCCCCTGCAAACCTGACATCGCAGCATGGTGAGGTGACCTAAGAGCAGCTCAAGTCCAGGAGCGCTGGTCATTTGGTGCAAGTTTGAAAATCCACCTTTTTCTGCCAGAATGGTGCAAAACAGCCTCTGAGCAACACGCAGCACCTCCACTTGCCAACTTTTCAGCAAATCTTGATGTTTGGGACGTATAAACGTGTTCTGGTATGCTCAGGGCACATAAGGATGCATGCAGGATGCGTGAACAGCCAAGTGAGACAGTTTGGGGGCATTGTTCACAGGGACGACCATATGTTCTCGACTTGCCAATCCAAAAGTGCTTGAAACTTCTATGCTTCAGTACATGAAGCTGGGCTTTTTAATTTGGACAAGGGTGGATCAAGAGGGTGGCATGTATTGAGCTTCCGAAAAAAGTTTAAAAGGCAGCTTTCCAAGAAAGTCAAGTCGATGCTTTTTTATTGGTAATTCGGGCACATGAATTTGCTGAGACTTTGGAAGTTTCCTTCATACATGTGACCTGCAGCCGAGTACGAGGAGTAGGTAGCTTGCATGCGTGCTTGCTAAGCTCACAGGTTCATATTCAATTCAGCATGTAAGAATGTGCAAGCAGGCAAGCAAGCATGGCAATGTGTCATCGTTTGGTTGATGGAACTGCATTCACTTTGGCCCTCTCGAAGGCATTTTGCAGAACTCTTCAAACGCCATGCATGTTTCCAACATTCTGGAGGAGATGCCATGCCATTGGGCATGCAGGTTCCACAGGGCTTTAAGATTTGGGGTTGCATGATCGCTTGCTCGTTCGCCAATTCATGCCGTGAAAAGAGTGTTTTCTAGCAGATTTAAAAAGCAGTACTCTTCCTTACAAAGCTGTGCGCTCAGCATGGACTCTTCTTTATTCCTAACTATTAAAGCGTCTAACTGTTCATCTGAGATTGCACTTTTGGTCGCCTACCACGCATGCCACAGGGTGGGCAGCCCATTGGTGCTGACCTGCCACTGGTCACTTTTTCTTGATAAGGTGATACCATTGTTTCTTCAATGATACTGCTACTGGTTATCTTTACTCTTCAATATTTACCGTAGTGTCACTGATGTATTACGACGCTGATTTATTACGAGGAAGCAAAACACATCCGTTTATCAATTTGCAAGTTTTAAGGGTTTACAAGGACCACCAAAGAAACTCAGAATTTGCGGATTTCTGCGTTTTCACGTCTCAAGCACTGACTCTTAACCCCTTCTCCCATCCCTTCATCTCCCATCTCTCCCATCTTGTATGAAAGCTCTTAGAAATGACTGCTAAAAAGAAGTACCTGAACCACCTGGGCATGCAGGCTGACATCCAGCTACAGCCAAACCCTGCTGGACAGGTCCCACTCTGCCGCCTCTTTGCTGCCTGCTGTGAGTCATGCAAGCGCAGGTGAACTGCCTGCCCCCCGCCTGGAAGCACATCAATCCAGGGAGATAGGTGCAGCAACCCATGTCCCCCCAGCCAGGCTGCATGGGCGTCAGCCTGCTTCTTGTTACGCTTCTTTTACCTCCAGCCTAGTTCCCGCACCATGTCCGTTGGGGGTCCAACGGATTGCTTGGCATAAAGCTGGAACTTTTTTTGAGGCCTTGGAAAAAGTAATTTCCAAAGATACCTCATATTGCGAACGACTTTAATAATTATTTAATCAACCGTAAAACTCCTGGTGTCCCTACGGTATTTGTACTTTGAAGAAAAAGAACAAGTCACCTGTTGGATTGAGCTGCTAAGGCTAGCAAACACCACAACAGCTCACGCACTCCTTGTGCTTCCTGGAATCTGTTGCAGATAGGGGTGGGCAGCCTAGCAGTCAGCCATTTTGAATGATGGCCGCTTCTTCCTTGTCGCCTCTGGCAGTTCAGCTGACATGGTTAAGGGCCCGCTGCAGGGAGCTCACCTGCTCCGTGCCGAGGTCCTGAGGGCCCATGGGGGGGCCCATTGCTGACGCTGGTGCTGCCGCCTAAAAATCTTGCAGGCGTGATCGGCTGCTTACCGGTCATGTTTTTGCTGATGGCTGTTTCTCCCTTCTGTCCCCTTGTTTGCAGACATGGTGGGGGACCCCCAGCAGGTGGCTCGCCTGCTCAGTGCTGTCCTGAGGTCTTTGGGGCCTGGTGGGGGCCCGATTGCTCATGCAGATGCTGCTTCCAGGTGCGCTGTGCATGCTTACCTTTGCCACGAGATTCCGAGATGGCACATTCATGCCTTGAGTTTAAACCAAGATGCCCGACTGCTAGCGTTGCAGCATGCCCGTCACAAAACTTTTGCTTGTGATGGTGCCAGACGTCTGAAAAAAAAGGGGACCTCACCATCGTTACAGGCGTTGATTCGTTGCAAGGCTCCCCTCTTTCTTGCGCTCATGACGCATCTAGGTGCGACATTGCTCCTTGCAATCTTCCATCACGATGGGTTTTGCTGATGATGCGGTCGGGCGTGCTTTATAAAGAAAGCCTGTAATAAAGCTGCGTTTTAGAAAGCTTTTCATGATGGCTCAAAAACCTTTGAGGAAAGCTTTTCATGATGGCTCTAAAACCTTTGAGGAAAGCTTTTCATGATGGCCTCAAAAACCTTTGAAAAAAGCTTTTCATGATGGCTTCAAAAACCTTTGAGGAAAGCTTTTCATGATGGCCTCAACAACCTTTGAGGACGCTCAAGCTGTTAAAGGTGGCCAGACACATCTCTTGAAGGACCATCATGTCCAAATGCCTATGTTCCAGTGCTGCCGCCAGGGGTGCTTTGTCAGAACGCATATTTGTGTGCACTCCACACAGGTGCTCATGCCTCAAATGGTGTCGAGCAAAATGTTCTTGTACAGTGTGCACCGTAACCTCACCCCTATACATCCCATGGCACTGCTCATACTGTCGTAACTAGGAAAAAAATTGCGCAGGCACAGCTCATCCATCCCTGTGAGACTCGTTCAAAAATCTATAATCTATCCGAATTATTAATACTCGATTCTATTACAGGAAGTTGAAACCGTGAGTGCAATTGCTCATGTCCTTGTGCAGCAGTGCGCTTGCGCAGCTCCCCTCATTGCTGTGTGGCCTGTGTTGTGTGCATTCCAAATTGTTGAGGCCAGGAGCAGCTGGTAGTGACCCACCAGGCTGAAAATGCATGTCAAGGCTGTGTCTGGGCTGCTTTGCATGCTCTGTTTTGCTTTGGCTTGTTTTGCTTGTTTGCTTTGCAGTTGTTTAACTGCACACCGAGGCTGTGTTTGGGCTGCTTCTCATGCTCTGCTTGGCTTTATCATGCTTTGCTTGTTTTGTTTTGTTTTGCTTGTTTGCTTTGCAGTTGTTGAAGTGCATGCCAAGCCTGTGTTGAAACTGCTTTGCGTGCACTGTCCCGCTTGATTTTGCTTTGCTTGTTTTGTTTTGCTTGTTTGCTTGTTTGCTTTGCAGTTGTTTAAATGAATGCCAAGACAGTCCTCAAGCTGCTGCTGTTCGCCTTACCGCTGAACCCGAGCACTTGACTCTCCTCAACCTTCGCCAACAGAAGGAACACTTGTGTCGAGCGATCAGGTCCAGCAGTAAGGCAAGCAGCAGGACCCTGAAGGAACGCATTCCCATGTACTCACACACCTGTACATTCACGCATGCACGCACACACGTAAGAACAAAATGAATTTGTGGCTCCGTGTGCTGTGCAGGTCTAGCAGCAAGGCAACCAGCAGCGGCATTAGGCACTACCCACCTTGGAGCCCATCCCTGACTGCCCAACAGAGGCTCTGGAAGCAGCAGCAGCAGCAACAACAAGAGCAACGCCAACAGCCGCAGCACCAGGAGCATCAGCAGCAACAGAGCGCGCAAGCACGAGCTGGGACAAAAGCGGGAGGCAAAGTGCCCACAGCCAACGTCGAGCCACCACAAACTGCTGTGCCGCTAGCAGAGCAACCAGCAGCAGCAGAGGCAGCAGCGGAGCAACCAGCAGCAGCAGAGGCAGCAGCAGGGGCAGCAGAGACGGCGGCGTGTGCAGGGTGGTGCTCAGCATCAGAGTCAGCTGAGGCGCCTAGTTTCAGCTTGGTGGAGCAGGACAGCAGCATGCGTCCTGCAAAGCGGCCCCCAAACTTCCAGGAGCTCAAGATCTATGCACTTGCACCCAACACCATCCGCTTCGGGCCAGACCCCCAGGTATGTATGAGGTTGTCGGCATTGAGGCTGTTGCGCACCACCCTTTCTGATCCATGCACTCCAGATGCATGACGCATGAAAAATTGCTCAAACTCAGGAGTGAGCCTACCCGTGTGGGCTCCAGAGCCTGCGCTTGCTTGGTACGCACTCAAACAGGAATGGTCAATTACAGAGGTCCATGCAGGGCTTATGATGATTGCAAGCTCAACTTCTGAAAACTGGTGGGCTCTTTTTGAGTTGATCTGGCCTGCTTGTATACAGCAGGTCAAGCGGCATGCAGTGACAATAGTGCCTGCGGGGCTAGCGTGTTGCTTAGCGCCTTCTCACAGTGTTGCCAAGTTGTGCTTAATGGCACCTGTGATGCACCTACGCACCTGTGCATGCATCCACGCACCTGTGCATGCATCCATGCACCTGTGCTGCATCCATGCACCTGTGCATGCATCCATGGAGTGTCTGCAAAAATCCATGCATCCATGGAGTGTCTGCAAAAATCCATGCATCCATGGAGTGTCTGCAAAAATCCATGCATCCATGGAGTGTCTGCAAAAATCCATGCATCCATGGAGTGCCTGCAAAAATCCATGCATCCATGGAGTGCCTGCAAAAATCCATGCATCTATGGAGTGCCTGCAAAAATCCATGCATCCATGGAGTGTCTGCAAAAATCCATGCATCCATGGAGTGCCTGCTGGCCATGAGCTCAACCACGCACTCGTGTGCACTGCAGGTGGTGCGGCATGAAGTGCCCTTTGTGCCTGGGGCTTTTGTGATGTCTGCAGTTTTGTCACCCGAGGAGTGCCGCCAGATCATTGCTGCGACTGAGGCTATTGGGTACAGGTAGGGTTGGTCACTGGTTGGTTGATGCCGCTAGATCAATGCTGCAACCGCGGCCATTAGATTCAGGTAGGGCCAATGCCGCCCGATCATTGCTGCGACTGAGGCTATCGGGTATAGGTAGGGTTGGTCACTGGTTGGTCCATGCCGCTAGATCAATGCTGCAACTGAGGCCATTGGATGTAGGTAGGGCCAGTGCCGCCAGATTATTGCTGCGACTCTGGGGCTATCGGGTACAGGTAGGGTTGGTCACTGGTTGGTCCATGCCGCTAGATCAATGCTGCAACTGAGGCCATTGGACGTGGGTAGGGCCAGTGCCGCCAGATCATTGCTGCGACTGAGGCTATTGGGTACAGGTATGGTGGGCCAATCCTGCCACTTCATTGCTGCAATTGAGGCCAATTGATTGACCTTGAAGGCAAGGTTGGACAATCCTGCCACCTCTAGCTGCAGTCGAGGCTGTTAATACAGGTTTGATTCGTCGCTCCCGCATGATGGTCATTGCTGCAATTGAGCGTTGAGGTGTACAATCAAGGCAGGTTCAACCAGACTTGCCAGTTCATTGCTGCGCACAGACCAGCCATTGGGAGCAGGTAACCTTGAAGCGAGCTGCACAAGAGAATTTAAGAGGACAGCCTTAGTGGAGAAGACTTGCATGGATGGCTAGTCCACTGAAATCATGCTGTATGCATGTGGTGCAAAAGTGGACAACTGTGGCAAATTGGGAACATGGTATGGCCTGTATGCATGTGGTGCAAGTGGACAGCTGTGGCAGACTGGGAACAAAGTACTGTAATATGCCTTCAGCAAAGCACTGTAGCATGCCTTGGACATTTTGAAGTGGCCTCGCTGCCTTTGTTCTCTTGCCTGTCAAGTTCTAGGCAGAAGTTTCGCCTGCGTGCTTTGAAGGGTGGAGCCACATACAAATGCAGGCCAAGGGGTGTGAGACATCAGCTCAGGCACGTACAACTAAAATGCCTGAAACGCTTGTTGAGTGCAAGGAAGAATGCCTGTGCACTGTACACGTTTAAATCGTAAAGTACTGCTAGTCGAAATAGGATAACGCTGTTGTACACCACACCAGTGTTTGTCTAGAAAGGAAAGCGTCCTTGCAATGGGTTGAAACTGACCAGAAGACCACCAAAAGGTAAAGAGCAGTGCTGGTTGGCGCATCTCTATCAACACAGATCCACCGTGCCCCATTCAAATGCGTGGTGCGTGCAGCTGGGACGTGGACTACACCTTCAAAAGGTAAAGAGAAGTGTTGGTCAGCGCATCTCTATCAACACAGATGCACCGTCCCCCATTCAAATGTGTGGTGCGTGCAGTTGGGACGTTGACTACACCTTCAACCCTTCAAGCTTGGACGAGCAGGAGGAGAACGGGAGCAGGCAGCAAAAGGGTGCTCAGGATCAAGTGGTGGGGCCCAAACAGCAGCGAGCGGGAAGCCGAGGGGGGGATCTGCCCCTAGATTCCAGAGATGGGCATGAAAAGGACGGGCACCAAGAACAGCAACCAACCCAACAGCAGCAGCAACAGGAAGGGCATGGTGATGGAGAGGGGCTGCAGTGCGGCATGGAGGACGTGCAGCAGGGAACGCGCCAAGGTGCAAACACACAAGGAGATGAGCACAACCACGCAAGTGGGTGCAAGCGGGGGCTCGACGCAGGGCAGATAGCGAGCCAGGAGAGACACCAGGTAGCAGGGGGGCAACAGCACATGAACAAAAAGCAGAAGAAAAAGCACAAACAGGAGCAGAAAAACAAAAGCAAGCAGGAGCAGCAGCAGCAGCAGCAGCAACAGCGTCCACCACAGCCGCACCCGCTCTTGAGTGCTGCGCGCACTGCCGCTGGGGGAGACCGAGCAGCAGGTGGGATGGCTGCACTTGCTCTTCCAGGTCTGCTTCCAAGTCTGCAAGAGGAAGGCACTTGTCTGAGCCCATGGCTGAGAGGCTCTTGAGTGCTGCTGCTGCTGCTTCTGGTGTGTTTGTGTGTGTATGTATGTGTGTTGTGTGCGTGTAGAGTCTTGCAGACCTCATCAGGAAGCCAAGGCAGTGTAAAGCCAGGCCTTGATGTTTAGAGGTGTGTGTGTATTACCTTTGCATCCTAATGTTGCGGTTTCCTTCCTGCTCAGAGTCATCAGGTCTTCTTCAACCTTGCATTTGAGTGCTTGGTTTCTCATGACTCTTGCTCCCTTGTTTTCCCTCTGTTAGCACGAAAGGCAAAGCACGGCCAGTGTATAGCACTATAGCAAGACCATTGGTGGTGCTGAAGCTATGTACTTGAGGCCTGTTAGCACTTCAGGCAAAGCACGGCCAGTGTCTAGCACTATAGCAAGACCATTGGTGGTGCTAAAGCTATGTGCTTGAGGCCTGTTAGCACTTAAGGCAAAGCACGGCCAGTGTCTAGCAAGATAGCAGGACCATTGGTGGTGCTGAAGCTATGTACTTGAGGTCTGTCAGCACTAAGAGCAAAGCATGGCCAGTGTACAGCAAGATAGCAAGACCATTGGTGGTGCTGAAGCTATGTACTTGAATCGTTGAATCAATGTCCCATCTAATAGGTTCCTGCAACAGAGACTGTGTGTTCCTTTATGCCAACCTCCATGCACAGAGTGTTTGCTGCTGGCAAGTGACAGCCTCCTGGGCCCCTGCCCCTGCACAGCATATCCTTCGTCATTCCATTATTTGAAGAGCCCACGCAGTGTCTTTCATGCAACTCCTCCTTCCATAGGGTGTGTGCTGCTGGCAGATGACAGCTTGTTGGGCCCGATAGTCCGCCGTGCTTCAACACTACTGCCACAGGTGCGAGGACTCATGGCCAACATTGCATCAGAACATTGTATTTTGCTTGAGCAAAATTGGCATATACCATATGGCACAAGACAATTCGTTTAGAGCTGGCGCCATGTTTAAATATGAATGAACCAAAAGTACTCATGAATGCGCCAACAAGACCGACATGTTTGGCTGCTTCCCCTTCGATGTTTCTTCCGCTTTGACATCAAAGTGTGCTGCAAAGAAAGACATCTGTATCTCCATCATTAATTTGAGTGCACACACACTTTTACTCACCCCCCCCCCCCCCAAACACACGCACACACATACATGCAGGTGCTGTGTGGGGGCAAGTTGGCTGGCCTGAACTGCCGGTTGCGTTGCTACCGCTATGACGCAGGTAAATAGGACCAGCATAACGTGCCTGCATTATCTGTAGTCTCTTAAAGCATGCTGCTGAGGTAGGGCAGGACTGATTTTCCACACCTTATTATGCATGCAGGAAATGTCTATCGCCCACACGTGGATGGGGCCTGGCCTGGGAGTGGGATCAAAGATGGAAAGGTGAGAGCAGTTTTTGCTTCAGATCATGTACATGGCTGTTTGGCTGTTTAGAAGCCGAGCCTTGTTTCGGAGTTCCAATCGCAAAAACGTCAGGGCATGGATGCTCCTGTTGGATATTTCCATATTTCCCTAGAAACATGGGAATGCCTTCAATCAGCAAAGGTGCAGATGATAAACACAAATAAAGTAAGATGTCCTTTTGTTACTTTTTTGCCTGGAGAACTGGCACCTAGCAGGTGTTGAGCATTCTGTATGAGCAGCAGAAATTTCCATGTAAAGTAGTATTCGTCACGGAGCTCTTGTTGTTTTGCCTCCTGCGCATGTATGCTGCCAGAATTATACCAAGTCTCTCTTTTTTTTGGCACAGCCAGGTACATGAAAGCCCACGAGCAGATTGCTGTACAGTGCGTAATACAGAACATTGTTTAAATGTGATGCCCTGCAGAATGTTACAAATAACTCAGTAAATATTAGGATGCAGCACCAAAGGCTGCAGAAAGATGCAGGTCAGAATGTTTCACAGGATGCTGAGGTAGATGATACCTACAGGGCACCCTTACACACATTTGTATTTGTAGTCAGAAAGGCGCATGCAGGTTGATTACAGTATTGAACTAAAGCAAGTTTTGCAGCAAGTAGTTGTTCAGTGTGCCAAGCCTCTGTGTCCTCCATTGTTTGAGTTGATAAGGACCAATCAAGGCTTTGAAGTTCACACATTTAACCAGCATCAAGCAACAGCACTGAAGTGTTCATTGAATAGCTTGCATTATCAGCAACACCTTTATGTATGTCCAGGTATGTGGTCATCTGAACAGCTTGGCTTGCAGGTAGTGCTTATAGGAAAGGATTGCAGGTGCTGCCTCACTTCTTGGACTTCTAGTGAAGGTTTCCCTGATTTATCTCTGTGGCCGCAGACGGTAGGGGAAGATGCCTGTGGAGACTGCTTGTATCGATTGTTCAGTTTTCTTCGTTGTGTTCTGTTTTGCCCCTGATGTACACGTGGAAGATTCTGCTGATGTAGGCCGCTGAAGACGCCTCACCTTCAAGGCCATTTTGTCTTCTTTTGTGTGTGTGTATGTGTGTGCAGATGGTGCATGATGCCTATGGAGACCGCTGGAGCCGCCTCACCTTCGAGGCCATTTTGTTTTTGGTGTGTGTGTTTGCAGATGGTGCATGATGCCTATGGAGACCGCTGGAGCCGCCTCACGTTCCTGGTCTATCTGAATGACGACTTTGAAGGTGGGGCCTGTCCCTAACAGTGTCCATACAACTTGCAATGATGTCTGCAATTGATCTTCACCTGAGGTGCATCGATTTCCTGGTCTACCTTACAAGGGAATGACGCCCTTGAAGGTGAGGCCCATGCCGTTCTTGCATCCACAGACCTGCTGACAATTTGGTAATTTGTTGATGTGCATGATGCTGTGCGTGCTGCCTTTGGGGGGCTTGTTCCGTTGGAAAAACAAGCAAACGTGTGCTTGTGCTTTGCAGGGTTAGGCGTGTTGCTCCTGCTGCTCCTTGACCGCTGTTCTTACAAGCCTTTCTTTAAGGATGCTGTATGCAGTGCCTTCTCAAAGTGCTCTGTCTGAACTATGAAAGCACCAAGCCCCTCCAACGCAGCTGGTTGCAGGGCCTGCATGCTATTCTTGGCTGGTTTTTCGATGCTGGCCTGTGCTTTCCTTTATTTGTCGTGGCTGGTGCTTGCTTTGCTGCCTTAAGACCTGACATGCATAGATCTGTGCTTTAACTTTTAAGGCAGCTGGTGCACTTTGCCCCACAACCACATGCAGTTGCTTCCTCAGGAAGTTCCTGTCAACCATTTTCTAGCTTTAGCTCAGTGTAGCTCTTCTTCTCCTTGAACTGCCCCTGACAGGAGACTCCACCATCTTTAATGTGTCTTGCCTTTCTGTTTTGTGCGCCCAGCAGGTGGATCCAACATCATCAAACAGTACTCCCACAAATTTCCATTTCCTCTATCACTCTTTTTCCTGGGTGACCTCATGTCGTCACCGATCCTTGCTTTCCATGAAATGTTCTTGAAACGCAGGCGGCTATACAACATTTTTCACCCCAGCTCCTGACAACCCTAGCGCGCTGCAGGCCAGGGGAGTCAAACCAGTGACAGGCAATGTGCTGTGCTTCACACATGGGGACACTGCCAGCGCTCTGGTGAGTGTGTCTCATCCATTTTCACTTTCTTTGTCAAGATTTCCGGAGCTGTAAGTTGCAGCTGTGCTCTTTACACATGGGGACACTCTAAGCGCCCCGGTAGGTGTGTGTCATGCAGTGTGGTTCTTTGTCAGGTTGGCAGGAGCTGAAAGCTGCAGCTCTGTGCTTCAGGCATGGGGACACTGCCAGCACTGAGCTAACTGTGTGTCATGCAGCTTGATTCTTTGGCAGCAATCAAAGATCTGTGTTCTTGTGTGCTAGGGTTGCATGTGCGGTAATGGCCTGGTGCACTCACTTCCATGTAAAGAAATTCCACCTTGCCCACCGTGAATCATGTGCGCACTTCTTATTTAAAGTAAGCATGACTTTGTCTTGATGCAGAAAGTAACGAACAGATCATTTCACATTGCTCCTGCCTGTCCATCTTGCCTGTCACTTTGTCCCTGGATCTTGAGGGTCTCTTGAGGTCACATTACTGCGTTCTTGATTGTGCTGAAATCAGGTGCATGAGGGAAGCGCGGTTAAGTCTGGGAAGAAGTACGTCATTCGCACAGACGTCCTTTACACGTTTTCGCCGTCTCCTTCATAGTACATAGCAACATCCTTCTAGCCTCTTACTCGGTTGCAGAGGGAAAAGGTGGCTCTTGCTGTATGCTTGTCCATTTCAGGGATGATATTGCTTAATTTACGTTTTTTACATCTTCCCAGTTTTGTGTGAGATGCCTCTAAATGTAAAATTAAGCATGTTGCCCTGGCTATTTGCTTTTGCTGTAAACAATTCAATGCAATATCTTGCATTGCTGAAGTGCTTTTGGGGGTGTCCTATTGCTGCAATTCATTTGGTGTGTGCTCCACCAAATTCAACATAAAGACATGGAATTATTCTGTCTTTATCACACTCTTTAGTGCTGGCCCTGTTCTGGATAAAGTTTTGCCTGTTTGCACATAAATTGTAGGACTGGAACGGGTTACATAGCTGTACCTGCCTACGAGGGCAGCTTAGCTGAAGCAAAAACTCTTTGCTATGTCGGACATGAATCATAGCAGTGGATGAGAGAAGGGAGGAAATGGGTTGCATTTCTGTACCCGCCAGCAAGGGCAGCTTAGCTGAAGCATAAAAGTACGTGTAAACAAGCCAAATCTGAATTTAAATCTAACTGGTGAGCGGTGCTCCTCATGCTGTAGTTGCTAAACCCAGGGCTTAGCTGGCAGGTTCACTTGTACAAGTTCCGGAGAGGTAGAGGTAAGGTTACATCGCTATATCCGCCTACAAGGGCAGCTGAGCGGAAACACTCAGGCCTGTAACCAGACCTGGCCCAAGAATGCTCAACTCACAAAACTTGACCTGAAAAGAAAAAATAACAAATCATGTTTTTTGTGGTCTGGTGTTTGTAATAATAAGAGTTCTGGAGAGTTAGCGTGACTCTCATTGACTCAGGGATTTGCACTTCCTTGCTCTAAACTACTTAGTTTGCGCTGGACGCACTGTTGCAAGGTAACACATCTAACTGGTGGGTGCTGCCGGGCTCCTCCTTGGGCTTGCTTAGCCTGACATTGTCCTCAGGCTCCACTGATTCTCAATACTAGACTGGTTCCTTACACTGGGCTACGGCAACAGTCGACAACGACAACGAAAGATGGCATTACTGCGAATTTAATGGAGGAGTTCTCTAAACGCAGCCACAGCAGCTCAACCTCAGGTGTAAATGTTACAATGGGATCTAAGCCTTCAGCCATAAGGTTGGCTGCTCGGCAAACATTGCTTGCTTCCGTTTGCACGCTCACAAGCTTCGAGTTGAAACTTCCCTTTGGCATGGACACACACCTCATTGTGATTTATGTTCTTCAGAACAATTACAAGATGAAAGGCATGCTATTTTTCTTTGCTCTTGCACCTTTTTGTGCTGTCTTAGAAGGAAGTATGCATATCTTTTCTATGACTTCTCTGCACACAGAATAGTGATAAATGAAGAAGGATCTTTCTATTTCTCCCATGCTGGCTCTGAGGACGTATTTCGTTTTTTCCAGTATCAAGACAATGGCAATTATCGTTTTATCTCTGAATTGATGGATTTCTTTCAGCGCACTGAGCAGCCAAACTATCTGGCTGAAGGTTATGTTCCCTTGTAAACCTCAGGTGTAAATATCAACCATCCAACTAACTGGTCTAACTTGCAGCACACTCTCGTCACAGCAGACTCTCGTCATGGCAGGTGGGAGGTGGTCGAGGTGGGAGGTGGTCTGGTACTGGGCCTCATCCAGGCGGTGAGGGGTCCCAGTCCGTGCTCTTGTGGCGGTGGGAATTTTGCTCCTTTCCCTAAACAACGCTTGAGGTGTTAAACCTTGCGTAGCTTTTCCTTTTCCTAGACAGACAGAAAGAACACTCCCCACATCAATGAGTTACAATGAGTTACAATGAGTTACAATGGGGTTTGACCTTCAGCCAGGTAGTTTGGCTGCTCGGTCTGCTCAACTGTTCCAACTGCACAAAAATATATCCATGAGATCGGAAATAAAACGATAAAGTCTCATTAGTTTGCTTCTGCAAGAAACGAAAAACATCCTCAGAGCAAGCTTGAGAATAGTAGAAAGTGCCTGATTCGTCCTGAGAAATTCTATGAGAAGAGGGGAAGTCAGAAAATAGCTGCGCATAAGTTCTTCGAAGAGAACACACAGAAGCGCAAGAGCAAAGGAACACGGCATGCTTTTCATCTTGGAGTCCTCCTTGGTCACACCTATCACAAGCAGATGTGTGCTCCTGCCAAAGTGATGTCTCAACTCTTAAAGTGTAAGCATGTAAGCGAAGACGTGCTATGTTTCTCAGTGTGCGCTTGCCCAAATCAAGATGCAAATACCTGGGGACAGAAAAGGGCGCACCATGAACAGACAAGGGTCTCAAAGGAAGTGCCACCCAGTGATGACACTTGCCTAATTTGTTCGTGTGGTCACCATGTTCTGCCAAGGCATCAGCACTCCACACACCTCGCAGCCTTTTTCTCAGATCAACAACAAACTCCCTCATGACTATAGGCTGCCCTGACCGAACACAATTAGTAAACACGTTGCACCTGTCCAAGCCTGTGCAGGCAGCCAAAAATTCTGAGGTCCAGCATTTATGGGAAAGCCTGCTCATTTCAACACCTGCTTGCAGTACCTTACTGAGTGTATTGCTGTTGCTGCGCAGTAAAGCATTGTAAAGCCTAACTGCTGCACGAAACCAATAGAACTGTAAAGGTTCATGCCCACACCCCCATCAAGGAAGAAAGAAAAATAATGTAAAAAGGTTGGCAGAAGGATCTCTCCCTACATCGATTAAGGAAAAGGAGACACATTGGCTCAGAAGAGCCGTGAGTCCCCTCCACCACAAAGCTGCAAAGTAAGAATGCTATTAGATGGTTACTGGAAGCACCCGGGTGTGAGAAGTATTTGTGTTTTATAGCACACCTAATGGTAACAAGCTTGTTGGCATACATAACAGAATGGGCATGAAGTTTACGAGCAAGTTTATTGGCGCGTTGGTGGTCAAGTCCCAGCTGTTTAAACTGGTTAAGGGCGTGCTGAGTGTAGCAGGTTCCACCAACACTCGAAAGGATTGTGTAGAGGGTCAGAACTTGTGCATCAATTAGTATGCAGAGGTCTGCATACTGCCACTGTGCTGCCTCCAACTGTTGTCCAGGTCTCGTGTCTTCACACTGTGAGTACTTGATTTCAATTAAGTGTACATGCCGCTGTCACATTCAGTTGATGGGGTTGCCACACGCAGTTGGCTGTTGTGGTCCTCTGTGTGGGGTTGTGTCTGCTGCGTAACGCATGATGGTGTAGCGACTGTAAAAACATTCCCCACACCAATTCAGGAACAGGAGACAGATTGGCTCAGAGAACGGTGAAGCCCTTCAACAATAGGTAAGAAGGAGAACTGGTAAAAACAAAAACAATTTCCACAGTCAGGTTCCAGGTCGGATGCTGCTAGTAGACCTCCAGGTTCCCACTAGCCCTCTCTACTCTTAGCTGCAGTTCTTTTCTCCTTTTCTTCCTTGCAGGAAATAATAGAATCCGTACAGAAGGAAAACACAATTTTCCTGGAAGGCATGTGTAAATTTCTGGGCTAAACCTACCTGACTTGAAGAGCTTGGTCTTGGCACTCATAAAGTCACCAAGCTTTTTTCCACCAAGCTTGTCCTGAATCTTCAGGCTCATTCTGTCCAGTATGCTTTTTAGCTTGCTAGCTCTCATAGAAAAGAGGGGGACCCTAGCTGGGATGCTGGAGGGCGTACTTAGGGCTTAGGGGTGAATCTTGAGCTTGCTTGACAGGGCCTGCCTGACAGTCGTGTCATAGGTCCCACGGTGGGGGCCTACTTGCTGGAGTAGAATTACGTGCTTTATCTTCCTCTTGATCTGTGTAATGGGGCCCTGCCTTTCAGGACAGGTTGCCTTTCCTCGATTTATGCGGCCAGACATGGACTGCATAGTCTTATTCTTTCTTTCTAAACTTGCTCGCACCAGACACGCTCTTGAGAAGACTTCTTTCACCTCTCGTCACCAAGATCAGGCACGGGATGCTGCTAAGATCCCTCCAGATCCCCATTGTTTTTCTTTTTCCCCTGGTGGAAAGGATGTACGGTGCCTCAGCCCTAGGTATCCTCTTTCGCATAATTGATGTGGGGAGTGTTTTCACTGCCTCCGTAGTTTTTTTTCTCCCTGACCCACCCTCCACCCCTCCAAACCCCCTTCATTGCCTCTACAGCAAGGGTACCAATCTGCTCCTCTATAACTTCCTGATTTCTGCAAGTTCAAATCCCATAATTAAGCTGCAGCAGCGTCATGGGGCAAAAGAGAGTCGCGGACGCTCATGCTCACCCGTCCTGACATGCACCCACAGCTGCCGATCAGCCAATCGACCTGGCTGAAGGTCACCCCCGAATGCAACCATTGTAACCATGCTCACCCGTCCTGCCATGCACCCACAGCTGGCTTGTAAATCCACAGATTGCCATTCCACCTCACTTTTCAATTACACACCTAATATTGTTATTATCCTGCAAGTCTGGCTTGGTTTGCTGCACCCTTGCCTTCTCACTTCTCGCGACTCACACCCATGCACATGTGGCACTGACTTCAGTCATACACCCGGAATCCCTTTGATGCACTTAACAAAAATGCCTGAGGGTGCCAATTGACAGGATTTAAGCTCAGGAATGCTTCAGAAGTCAGTCAGGTTTTTGAGGCAACGCAAACACAGCTTTAGACTTCAAGCTTTTTTTATTATTCTTAAGCTTGGGTCTGGTTCGGTTGCAGGCATATCTTTTTATGCCTCAACTAAGCTGCCCTCGTAGGCAGGTACAGCTGTGTAGTCCTTTCCTTTCCTTTCCGTCAGAAGTCAGACATGTTAGATTTTGTAGAATAGCCTCAGATAAAAGGGACAGGGAGGTCCCAAAACTTTCAACTCCTGCCTGCAAGCGCTGCTTGCAATCAACCAATGGCACGCTTGGTAGTGGCAAGTTTGTGGCTGTGTCGAACAGAATGAGCACAGAGCTTGCGTGCTTGCTATCTTGGTAACTCTTTGGAGTCCAGGTAGGAGTCCTACCTGAGAGACTAACTTGAGGAGCATAAACAGGCTATGCAAGTAAGCCCCACTCACA
>OU611766.1:3563774-3568774 GCA_914767535.2 Dunaliella primolecta
TTTGGGCATCCATGATGGCAAGCGCGTCGGTAGGCAGCATCAGAAATGCGTCAAGCAGGAAATCACCAGTCTTTGGCACATTAGATGTACCAACAAGCCTGCACGCAAGGAAACAAAAGCATTGCAGTGCTTTTTCCAGCAACCTCTTTGTGCAGCAAATGCCAGCATCACTGGCTTGCAGTGACGACATTGTGGGAACATCCATTTTTGACTTAACAGATTTCACGGCGCTGAGCAGGAAAGCGATTATGATGCACCCTTCCGTGTCACCTTTTCCTCTTGTTCATCGGTCAAATTTTGCGAAACACCGTTGTTTGTATGAGCCCCTTGTCGGCCGTTTTCTGGTAGGATTCATAATCCTGCCCAGGCCCACCCCTTGCGCACCACCATGCAGCCAAGGCTCAGCATGCACATGAACTTGCTAGGCATTCCCATACTGCCAAGGGGGTAGGTGAGGCTCTGGTATAACCTTATATACCGTAGGTCCACGGCCAGTTTGAATGGTCCCCTTCTGAAAATGAATAAAAATTTCGAATTTAGTTTGAATGGAGGTCCCACAATTAATATTTCAATTTGAATGGGGTTCGAAAGGCTTCTGGCTGGCATTAATTTCTTAATTCGAATGCCCAATTCAAATCCCTGCTGCTGCTGCTGCTGCTGCTGCTGATGGTAATGCTGATGGAAGCTTTGCTGCCGGACTGTTGCTGCTGCTGGAGGGGACTGGAGGAGCTCTGTTCAGGGGTGGAGTTACACAAGAGAGGGAGCCGCTGGAAGGGGATGTGCACCCACAGAGAATGTGCACTCAAAACACAGGATGCGCACACACACTTCACAAAAGTCTGTATCATCAGAGTGTCATTGGAGCCCATGCATGCAACATCAACCGAGCTGTCACCTGGGAGATCCTACTGGGTCTTTCTGCTTTGCTGGCTGCCCCTTCTTGGATGCCTGGGCCATGGCAAGCTTGTTTTGGGTCGCTAAGAGCTGCTGGGTGGGGGATACAGGCTCAAGCCACCTAGCTAGGGGGTTGGAGCTTGAGCTGGGGGGCCTGGGAGGCCATTAATAAAAAATTTCAAATTTTGGCTCCAGAATTAATTAATTTTTGAACTGGTCGTGGACCTACGGTATAGGTTATTGGCCAATTCCGTTTATGGATTTTTCAAATATGATATATACGGATATTTGCGTACCGTACAGACTCGTGATCATTACGCAATATATATCTTTTTTCAAGGGCTGCGTAATGCGTAATGATATTTTTCAGGGGGGTGCGAACTTGTGCGGAATGGGAAAATCATTCCGTTTAAATGGGGTGCGAACTGGTGCGGAATGGAAAAATTAAATAGCTGAATTCAATCCTGAGACCCCCCCCGAAAGTCAATGGATAAGTTAAGAGCAGAAAGCAAACAAGGCTCAGCGAAAGCAGGAAGGACAGGGACCTGGACGGCCTCGCAATGCTGTCGGTCCAGTGCAGCAGCCCCCTCCTGCGCAGCCATACCAAAGTGAGACCAGAACAGCACAAAGGAAGAGAAGGGGCAGCAAGCCTGCAGTGAGCATGCGGCCAGGCCAGGACAGCTGAAGCGCAACTGGTGGAGGCCCACATCATCATCAAGGACATCTTGTGGGCTGTGCGGCAGAAGCTACAGGGGAGCAGTGAATCACCTGCAGCTGACAAGGGGCCGCGCCTTTGAGGGCCAGTGCATGCAATATACCTTCAATGAAAAGATTCTACCTTATCTGTGTTAGCGCTAAATGGGATGATTTTGCTTGGCTTTTGTGCTTTCATTAACAGCAGTAGCCTAGGATCAAACAGTTTTCAGACACTAGCTGCATGGATGGCAAACAGCTCAGATTAATTTCTTGCTCAGTTGCTGTAAGGCCAAAGAGCACCTGCTGAGCTTGTAAGTGCATGGTGAGGGCTATGCAAAAAAAATTATGATGTTGGAGGGTGCGTAATGTGGGGGCGTAATGGTTGAAATTTCTGTGCAGGCCTCCCTTGAGGGTGCGTAATTCAGCATGCGTAATGCTGATAATAATTGCGCAGGCTTTCCTGGAAAGTGCGTAATGAGGCGTGCGTAACGCAAAGAAATCCTTTCAGCAGGGTGCCTACTGGTGGGTTATGGAGAAATTCAATTGCTGAAGAAAGGGGGTGCGGATTGGTCACGGGTCTGTACGGTGTACTGTAGCGTCACTTATGTATTATGACGCTGATTTGTTATGAGGTACCAAAATAACTTCATTAATAAATGTGTAAGTTTTTAGGGTTTTGGAGGACCGCGAAAACAACTCAAAATATGCGTACTCTGCGCGTTGTAGCGTCTCTCTTGCACTGGCTCACTGTTCCTACTCACCCTCTCCCTCCATCGTTTCATCTGTGGTGTCCTCAGACAACTCCATCGATTCACTCAGCCTTCCCACCCACGCCCCCTGCCCCTCGTGGCTTGTGCAACAGCTGCAGCAAGCTCCCTTGCGCCTTTCACCTGCCTCTGGATCCCCCTGGGAGCTGTGGCTGTGGGGTCTATCAACTCTTCCAGGAGTCCATCAACTCTTTCGGGAGCAGGTTTGCCCTGCTTCTTCCCCATGCATGCCTCCCTGGGAGGCTGCCCTGCTCCCTCCACATTCCCATTTGCCTCCTCCAGCAAGCTGAAAAGGAAACCCTGCCCCTTAGAAGCATGGGGCTGCATAAGAGGGCTCAATGGATGGCTGAATAAAATCTGGACCCTTTACGAGGCCTTAAAAAGTAATTTCTAAAGACACTCCATATTGCGAACGGCCCCAATAATTATCTAATTTAACTAGCTCGCAAAACTCAAGTGTTGCTACGGTATACGTATATTGGCTAAAAAAATATATATGGAATCTTTCAACTTACTCCAATCAACATGAAAGTGGGGTCCATGGATAGCTCTTGAGGAGATTTTTTGCCCCAACCAATTTACCAAATCCAAACATCAATACCCTATAATCTGTGTGTGTTCTTAGATCATACACATCTAAATGCACGCACACGTTCAAGGACGTCTTTATGAGACGTTGCAAAAACACTCAGCTGCAAGAAAGGAGTTGCCCAAGGGCCTCTGAAATCAAGTTAAAGTACTTGTCAACCATTCTGCCCCTCCCCCTTCCCCCTTCTCCCCTTTCCAACTTTCGGTGGAGAATGGTGCACTTAGGCACTACTCATCCATCGTCTCCCCCTCCTCTTCCTCCCCCTCCTCCAGGTCGGCAATGCTCAGCATCACTTCCTCATCTGCCCCCTTTTTCCCAAGGCTGCTGTTGGCGGGCATGAAAGAGATGTCTTGCACGCGCTGCAATGCCAGGCGGTTCCTGGTCTTGGTGAAGATGTTACCAAAGAGTGACCAGTTGCGCTTGTGACATGCGCTGACAGCAGCCGGCCTGCTGCTTCTGCCATGTGGGGGTACTCAGCTGCCATGTGCACAAGCCAGAAGTTGTGACGAGCTGATGCATCTGCTAACACCACCTGCTCACTCCCATCCTCCAGAACTGTGCGCTCATTCAGAGCCATAAACACATCCTCCAGCTCAGCAGGCAGGGGGTTCACACACAAGTGCTTAAAGTTCTTTGAGCACAGCTGCCTTGATGCTGCTGTTGCGAGTGCTGCAACCAGATCCTCATGCTGCCACCACCATCACCCCTGATGCTTTCATGGCAATCATGTTCCTCAAAGCTTCCTATGGTGTCCATCTCTGCTTGTTAGGACCTGCCTGCTTGCCCTCAGCATCAAGCTCCATTGCATCTGCCTCTGGAGGGGCTTGCCCTCCACCTATTCCACTCGATACCCCAGTCGAGCTCACCGGTATAGTATACATGATATGTTAAAATTAAGGGCTATTTGGGTCCCTTCAAAGGGGCACTTCGAAGGAGCAATTTGAAAGGGCCCTTGGGGTACACGACCCCCTTATTTAGCCTGAAAATGGCCTAAATATGGTAAAAGCGGATTCATATGCCGTCTACACGCCACCATATATATTCCATACATATTACATACGGAATATATACGTTCTGAGGTGAGGCCGTATATATGCCGTATATATTACATGCATATATACGCCACACATTTATAAGGAATTGGCCAACCCTACCTAAGTAGCATGCTTCACAGCAAGCTAAGAAAAGTGGGAGGCCATGCTCTGACTGGGCCACAGGGCCAACCAGCCAAGGTCCAGAAAGAAAAGAAGAGAAAAGAAAAACTATGTAGGCAGAGGAAACTCTCCCAGCCACTGCCTTGGCCTGTAACTTGGCACAAGGTCCAAACCAGATGTCCATATCAGTGCTGCCAAGTTCAGGTTGCTCATGGTGCAGCAGCACACGTTGGAGCTCCACATTTTTGAAGAAAGCAACGAGCAGGGTAAGCGTCGCAAGCGACGCTGGAAATTGAACCCTACACTCATGATTCCACATGGCAGGCTAGGTGTGGAGGTTGTGCTCATCGGACCAGCAAAGCTCTGAGGCCTCTCCTCTCTTCCCACAGTATGTGCACCATTGACACAAACTGTGGAGCCAACTGCAATAAAAAGTATTAAAATCTTTGGAGCCATCTCTGAGCGGAAAGACTGGCAGAAGGCTACAATTTTACTAGTCGGGCCACCCTCAGGCCCTGGACTCATTCAGCAATTGCACAAACAGGTGTAAGCTGATGGCATGCCCCAGAGCACCATCTTTCCCCCTTTTTCAAGCATGGGCATCTTCCTTGTGCCCAGGACAAAGCGGCGCCTTAAAACGTAAGCCTTGTCGTGCTATGCCCCAGAGCACCATCTTTTCCCTTTTTTCAAGCATGGGCATCTTCCTTGTGCCCAGGACAAAGCGGCGCCTTAAAACGTAAGCCTTGTCGTGCTATGCCCCAGAGCACCATCTTTTCCCTTTTTTCAAGCATGGGCATCTTCCTTGTGCCCAGGACAAAGCGGCGCCTTAAAACGTAAGCCTTGTCGTGCTATGCCCCAGAGCACCATCTTTTCCCTTTTTCCAAGCATGGGCATCTTCCT
>OU611766.1:3573774-3598774 GCA_914767535.2 Dunaliella primolecta
GCGCTCCAGTCTGGCTGACTTTTCCCTTGATGCTCCTTGGCTGCTGTCCAGTACATTCTGCTGATTCCTTTGCATGCACGGCCGGAGTGCGAGCACTAGTCAGGACTAGCACTCCAACCTGCATGGATGCTGCCTGCTTAATGTGAGGGGGTGGTTTGTTTTACGGCAAGGTGTGCCCACCAAAAGGTGCAGGTGTGCCATTCAAATGGTTGATTGCCTTTGAGATGTGCCCTTTGAGGGGTGTAGGTATGCCTTGTGAGTGTGTGCCTTTCAAGGGTGTGCCTTTCAAGGGTGTGCCTTTCGAGAGGTGTAGGTGCGCCTTGAAAGTGGGTGCCTTTCAAGAGGTGAAGGCGTGCTTCTCAATGGTGTACCTTTTAAAGGTGTGTCTTTCAAGAGGTGTAGGCGTACCTTTCAATGGTGCACCTTTCAATGGTTGAAGTGGTGGAATGGGTGAAGTGGTACACCTTGAAGGTGCAAGTGCAGGTGTGCCTCCTAGGGGTGAAGCCTGTACACTGCTTGCATTCTGCAGCATTCCCAGTTGCGCAGCAACAGAGACTGATGCTGGGGAAAACCTAAAATTGCAAGGCAGGCCCGATGCAGGCAGCGTACTGGGCTAAAGCTGAAGGCACAAGCATCAGAAGATCGCAGCCAAAGTTGTACAGTACACTGTGCAGGTGCATGTCTCAACCTCACAGCCAGAATAATCCAGGAGCAAATGCCAGTCAAAGCACTGCCAATTAGATCCCCTCACAGCCCAACTCCCCATGCACAACAGACCCCTGCCAGACAGGCAATATTCTCAGCCCTCCTTCTTGTCCAAGCACTCCCCACAGCTTAGATGCATAAACCAACAACCACAAAATTAAGAGGATCAAATTGCTTCACACAGTGGCAGAGCTCACCCTTCCTGTCATCAACCCCCTCAGCTTGCTATGTCAAGGCTCAGAGGTCAGGAAATACAGAAAGGCCCCAGCCCAGGAGCTTGCAAAAGCAACAACAGCTAACCACTGTGCGTGTGAGTGTATCTGTATATGTGTGTGTGTGCACTTCAGTTGTGGAGTTGCCAATAGAATCAACCGTGGGGGAAAGGCCCTTCCAATGTTGTCCTGTGTGAACCGGTTTGTTTTGCATTGATGCGTATTGTGTGTGTGGACATGCAGCTGTGGACAGAATCATTGACAGCAACATCAGTTGATGCCTGTTCACCAATTCCTTGAAGCAAGCTTATAAATCTCTGCAAATGCAACTTTTTAGCCGTTAAATCTAGAACTCCGGCATGTCTTACGCTGTCAGCTGCTTGCGGCAGGTGCTCTTATGTCTACAAATACAACCCTATAACATGCTGCTCATGCAGGGACATCTTCCAGCCCCGTCAGGGTAGTTTTGAAGGTGAGCAAGTGGTTTTTGTTTTTAAGGTTTGCGCACACGTTCAGCCTGTACAGTGTACACAAAGTGACAGGGCTTTGTCTTTGGGTCTGTTGTCAGGTACTTTTGGCACATTTTGCCTTAGGCGATGGTGGCTTCTGATGCTAATGGTTTGTATGAAGCTCCTGGTTTCAATGGATCCTTTGCTTGCAGGACCAGGGGGCCCTAAATCATAAGCGCAACTTCAAACCGCTGTAAATTAGCGCTGGGCTCTGGTGCCAGAAAGAGGACTTGTGTGATGACAGGCAGTGCTTTCATCAGCACTACTTGTTGTTTTGGCACCAGAGCCCAAACCCGATCTATGCCAGATCACAAAATGGCAGGAGATTCGAGCACACATCAAGATTTTAAGAACCAAATTTGGATCTGAGCCTAATTTAATAATATGGATGTCCTGCATACCAAGGATGTAAAACAAAAGCGTTTCTTGAGTAAAAAAAGAGCTCAATGTTCAGAGATTCACCTACATTTTTAAACATTTTCTCTCATCCTGACCTATTCACACCACCCTGGGGTTGCAATTGACACCTTTGGTTGAAGTTGACAACATGATGAAAGTGCAAACACGCCACTTTTTACCTGGTCCATATCTACCCCCTTTTATTTCTTTTGAACAACCCAGCACACGTAGTGAGTGGACTTCTCACAGCCTTTTATGCAGGAGTGTTCATTCGTGAGCAGAAAACAGGACTGCACAAGGAGTTAAGGATGCCCTCAAAGAGGAACAGAGAAGTTAGCTGTGATAGACGCCCCCAGAACGGCCAAGTCGGGACTGTATGATGCAAGACCCTGATGCCATTCTGGTGGTGGCTATGCGTGCAGGACCCTGTTATCAATGGTGCTTATGCACCAGACATCCGTGACTTCCGCTTCAACCATTTCCTAGAGCAAGCAGGTTGGTTGAGCAGATCCTCCCATCACGGAGGGAACCTCCCAATGCAGCAAGCACCTACCTTGTCTTTCTAGAACTTGCAAGGACTGGTCATATTTCTCCTTACTTAGCTAAGGAATGAACGTTCTAAATTTCACAGGCATTCTGGCTCCCCCCCCGCCAGCCCCATCCACAACGCCTGCTGCTATTGTAGATACGCTCGAGAGGTGCGTGCGCTCATGCTCTCAGCAGCCGTGTACCTCTGCTTTGATTTGTGAGAACCATGTGCATGCATCTTGGCCGCCCAAGCCCTATCCACAATGCCCGCTGCTATCGTAGATACGCTTGTAAGCTTTGTGTGCTCAAGCTCTCAGCAATACATCTAGATTTGCAACCAACGCACTGTCTGCACAATTTTTTGCCTACAAAAGAATGCTTTCACCTACAACTCTAAAATTAAAATTTCCATCTTGTCTGTATAGTCTTTTGCCCTCAGGCTCTCCAAGGAAGAGGATGTTCCTTTTTGTCGTGTATTACATTTTTAGGTCAACAAGCACACAGAAGCGCACCTGACAATCTCATGCGCTCGTCTAGGTACTCTTTTGAAAAGGCTAACTCGGCCAGGTAGATCATCTATTGATGAGCACTGTGATTTCGACAGCAACGTTCAACAACCCTGCTGACACTGTCTGCTCTGTGCCTGTGCCTCTGTGCTCTGTGCCTGTGCCCCCACCTGAGTATCTGCATATCGTGTCCTTGCTTGCCAGCACACCGAGGTCAAGGAGGGCCCGTCTTGGGACTTGAAGGACACAAAGAGCCCAAGTCCCACTGAGTGTTGGATCCCATCTGCTCCTTCTGCCTTTCATGTCCTGACACGCCAGCACACTGAGTGCCAAGTCCCATCTGCACCTTCTGCCTTTCATGTCCTGATGATATGCCAGCACACTCTGGGCGCACTCTGGGCACACTCTGGGCACACTCTGGGCGCACTCTGGGCACACTCTGGGCGCACTCTGGGCACACTCTGGGCACACACTGGGCGCACTCTGGGCACACTCTGGGCACACTCTGGGCACACTCCGGGCACACTCTGGGCGCACTCTGGGCACACTCTGGGCACACTCTGGGCAGCGCCTGCCAGAAGGCTCTGGGCACAGCACCTCGTCCTCACCTCCTCACACATGCCCTGCCCTGCTCACACCTGTCCATATCTGCACGGAAGTGAGCAGGACATTCCCTGCCTGTGTGAGCGCATGATGCCAGCCCTTGCATACGTCCACTCGTGCAACGCAGTCCTTGTTTGCAACCACACATGCAATGCAGCACTGCAGAGTCTACATCTGCGGTAGCTGGAACAGTGGCTGGAGCAGCTGCCGGAGCAGCAGCTGCTGCTGCACAACAGGATGATGGGCCTGTTGGTAGCTCATGGGCGGGGCAGCAGCAGCAGCAGCAGCAGCAGCAGCCACAAGAGCCACAGTCAGTTGGCCTACCTCAGAAGCATGATCAGCTCAAGCAGCAGACAAAGGCTGACGAAAGGACCAGGGAGGCCAAGCACGGCGCTAGACAGCAGCAGAGCAGGAGACAGCAGCGCAGCGGTCAACAGGAGCAAGCAGAGGAGGGGTCCCTGCGTGCATTGACCGATGCCAACTCACACGTGTCGCTGTGGGCAGAAGTGTTGAAGCCTGAGCTCACAGTGCATGTGCTTGATGGAAAGCTGAGGGTCAGCGATGAGGTGAGGTGAGTAAGGGGCCAAACTCCAATGAGGCGCTCAAACTCTGGCCAATCAATGTCAAAGCCTTGGGCAAAGCTCGGCATTGGGCGCCAGGACCATTCAGTTTAAAGCGGCTGTGAAAAGAACGGATACGAGAGCCTCAGAAATGTTTGGGGGGCGAATCTTAGCCATCTATTGTACGCTGCTGTGGATAACTCAGGCTAGGGGCTGATCCTGATTATGGTGCCTTGGGCAAAGTTTGTGAGGTGGAGGTTGCCTCATGCACTGGTTTGGGGCTCATGCAATACTGAGGCATCCCGCAGGCATCCGCCTAAGAAAATGCACAATTCCGTGATACTTAAGGAGTACCCTCTGGCTATTCTGCACCCCTTCCAACTTCCAAAAGATGTAAGCAACAAAGATGAGGCGATGGCAAGCCGGTGACTCTGTTTGGCTTGCATTCGGCCACTGAGCGCAGTCAGCGAGTGGGTGAGGTATTGGCAAGCTGATGACTCCTTTGGGCTCGCACTGTTTGGATTGCACTCAGTCACAGAGTGCACCCAATGATTGGTTTGGCAATGGCGAGCCAGTAGCTGTGCTTGGCTTGCACTGGTTGGCTTGTACCGGTTGAGGCAAGGAAAGCCAGTGTACTGGCTCTGTCCAGGTTGTGCTGCTGCACTTATGCAGCACCCAGCCGAGTCTCAGTTGCGCTCACTGCACGTTTGCACTCATAAGCACAGTTGCGCTTGCATCTGCGCTCGTAAGCACGTTTGCACTCATAAGCACAGTTGCGCTCACAATCGCGGTTGCACTCAGCCGAGTCACAGTTGCACTCACAGCACGAATGCACTCATAGGTGCACCCATAGGTGCACTCATAGGTGCGCTCGTAGGTGCGCTCATAGGTGCGCTCATAGGTGCACTCATAAGCACAATGCAATTTTTCAGCCGAGTCACAGTTGCACTCACAGCACGAATGCACTCATAGGTGCACTCATAGGTGCGCTCATAGGTGCAGTCATAGGTGCACTCATAGGTGCACTCGTAGGTGCACTCATAGGTGCACTCATAGGTGCACTCATAGGTGCGCTCATAGGTGCGCTCATAGGTGCGCTCATAGGTGCAGTCATAGGTGCACTCATAGGTGCACTCATAGGTGCGCTCATAGGTGCACTCATAGGTGCGCTCATAGGTGCACTCATAGGTGCACTCATAGGTGCACTCATAGGTGCGCTCGTAGGTGTGATCATAGGTGCACTCATAGGTGCGCTCGTAGGTGCACTCATAGGTGCACTCGTAGGTGCACTCATAGGTGCGCTCATAGGTGCACTCATAGGTGCGCTCATAGGTGCACTCGTAGGTGCGCTCATAGGTGCGCTCATAGGTGCACTCATAGGTGCGCTCATAGGTGCGCTCATAGGTGCACTCATAGGTGCACTCATAGGTGCACCCATAGGTGCACTCATAGATGCACTCATAGGTGCGCTCATAAGCACATTGCATTCAGCCGAGCCACACTTGCACTCGCAGAAGCGCTTTTAAGACTCTTCTAACCATTTCGCTTGCTTGGCCTTAGACCTAAGTTTAGGGACATGTTTGGTACAGTTCAATGACCCAAGCCCCTTCCTACACCCTCAGGGACATTTTAGGGGGCCAACTGGCTATCAAGGGCACTTTCGGCGACAATTTCCTTACACAGCAGCACGAACAGCAGCGGCTTCAGCAATCTGACCTTTGCACAGCAAATCAGCCGCGGCAGCGTAGTGGCGCTCTCAGCAGCCTCATTCAGGTCCACTTTACACAACCACACATGGAGCCGCCCCCTCCACACCTTCCTCAGATGACACCAGGGGGAAATGCATGCAGTGCTGGTGATGCCAGCAGCAGGGAACAAGGGCCAGAACAGACCGGGAACAGCAGCAGCAGCAGCAGCAGCAGTAGCAGGCCGGGTTGTGTCCCTAGTTCTCAGCACTGGTGGAGGTCAGACCCTTCAAGCCCGGATGCATGCGTCAAGCTGAGCGAGGCGATGCACGTGTGCGGCAGTGAGCAGTGCATTCCAGGAGAGTGGCAGGTGTGTGTGTGAGTGCGTGCGTGTGTGTTTGTGTGTGTTTGTGTGTGTGTGCGTGTGTGTGTGTGTGTGCGCGTGTGTGTGTGTGCGCGCGCGTGTGTGTGTGCATGTGTGTGTGTGTGCGTGTGTGTGTGTGCTCGCGCGCGCATGTTTAGAAGCTGGTTTAATGCACCACTGATTTGCTTGGACAGCAGGGAATGCAGCATCCTTGGGTTCATGGATGCATGAAAGATACATTTCATGGTTGTCTCAAAGCAAAATTAGGGAATGAGCACCTAAATGTCTCAAAGTGTGGCCACATGGTGCTTATCATGACAAGGATTGCAAGAGTGCCGGCTGGCCTTATAAGATGTACTCACAGGCCAAGACGGAAAGCTACTTGCATTTGATTTCAAACGTGCTTGTATTTGATTCCAAAGGTGCTTGCATGACTTGAAAGCCATCGTCATTCAAGCAACAAATCTTCCTCACTGCTTTGATTGAGGCTGGATGCAGAGGGTCGGGCAGTGTATCCTTTTTTGGTTTTACATCTCTAATCAGAAGACCTGCGTGCTTGATATGTAAATCTCTATATATATTAGGTTTACTCTGAACATGCAAGAGCTGTGCTGAGATGTTTACATGGAAGGCTTGCATGCATGCACGAGCACACACACACACACATACACACACGTGCATCATGCATGAGCACACACACACACACACACACACACACACACACACACACACACACACACACACACACACTCGCAAACACACACACACACACGCGCGCACATGCACGCGCGCACACACACACACACACACAAACACACACGCACGCACACACACACACCTGCCATATATATATATACCTGCCATATATATATGATGACGTGGCTGCATGTGCTCTGTGCAGGTGGTGGCCCCCAATCTCCAGATGCAAGCACGCGTGTGGGAGGTTAACGGCTTCAGGACCTTGCCCCTGAGGAGGCGGAACCTCATGGAAGGCCAGCATGGGCAGCAGCAGCAGCAGCAGACACAGCAGGAACAGCAGCAAACACAACAGACTGGCATCTTCCAAAGGGAGCTGCTGGGTACACAGCAGCAGCACAGGCAGCCTGTAGGCAGCCAGCGAGAAGAGCCACCTCAGAGTGCGCAGCAGCAGCAGACAAACCAGCAGCAGCAGCAACACAAGGATGGGCAAGTGGCACACAGAAGCGAGAGGTCACCCTCGCTCTCAGACCTGCCCCCCAAATTCACTCTGTTCCATGAGCCTGCCACCCTCGGCCTTCGCTTCACCAACGCCCTGGCAAGGTTTGTCCAAGTCTTGGCTTTGCCCGTGCCTTGGCAGGATTTACCAGAATTTACACCACCAAGACTTGGCAAAAGGATCTTCCTTTTTGCCTTAAGGGCATAGCAAGGGCACTGCAAGGAAACTAAGGCCCAAAGCTTAATGATGAGCATGTCAAGTAGTGATATACAAATGGTCCTGCCTACTGTGAGTACATGAGAACTGAGGACCAAAATCCCACCCATGGTGCCTCCTGGCTTGAAGGCCATCGATTCACACCCAAAGTTCCAAGCGCCATAGCTGTGACTGCCGAGCCAACCTGGCAAGCAGGATTGCGCTTAGTGATTTAAAGTGCTAATGTGTGAATATGTGTGTGTGTGCGTACGCGCGCGTGCGTGTGTGCGTGCGTGTGCGTGTGCGTGTGTGTGTATGTGTGTGCAAGCGTGCGCGTGTGTGTGTGTGCGTGTGCGTGTGTGTGTCTATGTGTGTGTCTATGTGTGTGTGTGCGTGTGTGCATGTGTGTGTTGTGTGTGTGTTGTGTGTGTGCGTGCGTGTGTGTGTATGTGTGTGTGTGTAATGGTGCGTGTGTGTGCACGTGCATGCGTGCGTACGCGCGCGTGCGTGTGTATGTGTGTGCGTGCGTGTGTGAGTGTTTGTTATTGCATGCCACCAACACATGCTGAATTCCTGCACAAGTGTGTTTCCTTTGAGGTGTGAGAAAAAATTAACACTGCACATGTAGAGCTGCCGTCATGGGTTTCGCTTCAGTTATCGTTCTTTCATGCTGTCAATTATACCCATGAACTTATTAATGGGCAAGAAATGCTGCACATTATTACCTCTGCGCTGCACTTTGTTACCTCCCAGGGCACTATTGCCATGGCTTTGTCTGTGCTTGATTGCACATGCAGGACTGGCTTTCCAGTGATTGCCCCCATCTTGAAGATCAGTGAATTGGCAGAGGGCAGCATTGATACCATTGCTGCCACTTTTACTCCTGATGGTGGGTACAACATGGGCACACTTCACTCCCAGTACAGTGAGAAGGGCGTGAGGGAAGACAATGGTTGCGGTCTGGGTGGGCATCAGTGATGGACTGCATGGTAGGATGCATACTACTGGGTACTGCCTTAAACCTCCACTTGTTTATGGAGACGAACAATCTATTTGATCGAAAGAGAGTCTGAAGATTTTTTTGTTGAAGCCATGCTGCTTCAATGAGGAAAAGGTGCCCACATCTCAGATCAGCATGGTGTAAGCTTTTTAGATTATTGTGCCAAGCCTGTCATTTAATCGCCCAAGGATGTCATTTTGTGCAAAATTGAAGGCCTGATTGATGCCATGTTGTTCTTGCATTTGCCTCGTCATCTAAAGAGCACTCATCATGTGAAGAGAAGGGATTGGATTTGCATTCTCTCTCATACACGCACGCACATTGAGGCAACCAGCACCAGGAGCAGAGCAGCAGCACCACCATGACCACCACCACCACCATTTCCTGCAGGCATGACCCTCCCCTACAAGTCTGCCTCCGTTCACTTGGGGCCTTTGCGAGTAAAGCTTCAGTCCTCTCCCGCCCTCAACAAGCTCATCCTCGGTACGTACCCCTTTACAGGGTGGGTATCCCTTGCAAGTCTAATCTGTCCTTTCAATGCTAAGGGTTCACCTCATCTGGAAGGCATGCTCATTAAAAAAAGGATGGAACTTTGATGTTGAAGGTATTCATGGAACACGTTTCAAATTGCGGGCGGGTTACTCATCATGTATCTAAGCTGGGCTGTCAAAAGTGACACATTCTTCTGTAATACTCACTTCAGTATGTCAAAACTGATGCATCCTTCTTGGGTTATTTTTCTAGCATTACACATTGCCTGAATTGGTGTAGGGTGAGTTTCCTCTGCCTGCAAAGTATTTGTGCCTTCTCTCATTCACTCATTCATTCATTCATTCTTGCTTGCTTGCTTGTTACAACATTACAACTAATCAAAATTAGTGCATTTATTTTGCTGCGAATTATGCTCAGATGGACTTTTGCAATATGTCAAGATGAAACGCCTGGTGTCCTTTGCTTGTGCATGCACTTGCCTGCAACTCACATACACGCACACACACACATACACACACATTCACACACTCACACTCTTGCACACACTCTTGCACACACAGCGTTGAGGGGCATGCCTCAAAGCCTCATAGCCTCCAGATCAGAGGCGCTGAGCTGGTTGGCTGGTCAGGAGAGGGGCAAACGTGAGCCGGAGCTAGGCCTTGAGGCTTGGATGTCTGGCATGCACTTGCGCATGGAGCGAAGTGGGGTCATAGAGCAGAGGCGTCTGGACCTGCTTGTAGGTAGGTATAGGCCCTGTCCCAGAAAATCAGAGCCGGGCCTGGAGGCCTGGATGTCTGGTATGCACAAGAACGAGAGCCACGTACTTAAGCCAGGCTGGAGCTATGCATGTGAACCAGAAAGTTTTGGCCTGGAAGCCTGGATGTCTAGCATGTACCTGTGCATGGAGCGGAGCAGGTACCTACTCCGCTCCATGCACAAGAACGAGAGCCACGCACTTAAGCCAGGCTGGAGCTATGCATGCGAACCAGAAAGTTTTGGCTTGGAAGACTGGATGTCTGGCATGCACCTGTGCATGGAGCGGAGTGGGGATGTTGGGGACGGAGGGACCTGCTCAGAGGTGGGTGACCCTCTCACGGTTAGAGCCTTCTGCTTTGGTTCCAGCACAAGCACCTGCGGAGGATGCGAGGAATCAGAAGCTTGGGCCGATCCATGGACCAGGGTGGCAGGGCAGGAGATCTGTTGCTGTACAGCACGCTCACCACCTCACACACTCCACGTGTATATTGCATTCAAATGTGAAAGCATTGCATCGTACGTTGGATTCAATGTTGTGTCAAAGCATGCTCCTCTCTGTGCCTGGCTTCTCCTTTGGCTGGTGTTGAGCAGCATCTCAGCCTTGTAGCCTTGAGATGTTGTTCAGCATCTCCACCTGGTACTGAGCATTACCAGGTCTCAGCCTTGTAGCCTTGAGGTGTTGTTCAGCATCTCCACCTGGTACTGAGCATTACCAGGTGGAGCAGTGTCTCAGCCTCTCTGCTCAACACAGCACGTATTGTAGAAGCAGCTTTTGTTTGAAGATTGTCTACCAGAGCACGAGAGCCTGTGATAAACTCTTGGTCCATTTCTGAGGGCCCATGGGCTTCAGCACAAAGTGTGATGACGTGCTGTGCTCATTCCCATCAACGCACTGCTTTTCCTTATTCCTTTTCTTACGCACACAGGGCCCATGGGCAGCCTCCCAGACCCAACCCCTGTAGGAGCAGGGCAGCCTGCAAGGGGAGATGATGAAGTTGTAACAGAAGGAAGGGGGGTGCAGGAGGAAGGTCAGGGATGCACTGAAGGAGTAGGGGAGGAACATGGGAGCACAGCAGCTGTGGGTGAGAGAAAGGCGAGTGGTGGCGCAGCTCCAAGGGATGAAGAGGGCAGCACACAAAGGGGCAGGGTGGTGCACCTTGTGCTGTGGGGAGCCATCGATCCAGAGACAGACGAGGTGTGTATGTGGTGTATGTATATATGTGTGGTGTGTGTATATGTGTGTGTGTGGTGTGTGTGTGTGTACGTGTGTGTGGTGTGTGTGTGTGTGTGTGCTTCTTCTTTCCACCAAGGATTGCTGTTGTGTGCTCCTGAGGAGATTATTTGAGCATGTTTCAGGAACTTGTTTTTAACAAAGACGGCACAGCAGGGTGTGTCTTTGTTGCGGGCATGTCAATCCAGCCAATTGCCTGTTTCCTGCATGGGTAGAAACACTGTCAGTTATGCTGAAAACTGGGCACAGCCATCCTTTCTTGCCATGACTTGCCATGACTTGAAGGATACTATGCTTTGGACATGGCCGCATCATGTACAAGGGTTACACGCAGGGATCGGCGTAGAGCGCTATTCGTCACATTTTCCTTAGCAATATAGCATTACATAGCATTATATCATGCTATGTAAAAACGAAAAGCTCTATCTACCGATGCCGCTCCCTATAGATCAGCCCAAATAGCATTATATAGTCTTTTATAGCGCTATATAGCGCAATACGCGATATAGCGCTTGAGGCCAACGCTGATCCCTAGTTACACGGGTTTACAAGGGTTGGCCTACAGCCCGAGACTCTTGCTGATCGGCTGCTGGTGAAACATTTTTACCCAGCATCAGAAATTGAAGCCAACTCTGACAAGGACCCGGGTAACCTGCACCCGAGTCTTGATTCAGGAGAGCACAGATTTCAGGACCAGATCATGCATGCAGGCCATACAAAGCATGCTTAGACCTTATGGACCATGACCATATATATAGACTTTCTGGGAATGTTGCGAGGCATCAATGCATCAACACAGGGTGTTTGCTAATGTTGCAAGGCATCAATGCATCAATGCAGGGTGCTTGCCAATGTTGCAAGGCATCAATGCATCAATGCATCGATGCAGGGTGCTTGCCAAGAGTTGCCCCTGTCAATCAGTGTGCAAACCCGTCTCCCCAGTCAAATCAAGCAAGCAACCGTGCAACAGGACGCACACACATCCACAGACAGGGCTAAGGGTGCAGATTGTACTCCTCATTGCATCCATGGAATTGTATGGCTGCACCTTCTGTTCGTAATGCACCTTTTAAGATGACCAAACATAAATTCTTTGCAATCAGAAGAATGGGGACTGCAATTGGAGGAATGGGAACTGTGGATTCTGCGGCCAACTAGCTTGGCATACGCGTGGACTAGTCCGGGTCAGCGTATACTAGCCTGAAGGTCATTGGGGATCAAGCGGGTAATTAGCAGTATTCCGCGCCTGATCCTGGTGATGAGATTCGGCAAGATCTTTCCCAAAAGCGTGGGTGGATCAAACTACAATTCCGAGTATTGCAGCAACCAAGTTTGCTGGCGGTTGCATGCTGGTATCCACAAGGCACATGTGGATGGGGTTCTCCAGGAGCTGACATAGCTGGCATCAAGACAAAGCCTGGAGTTGGATCAACGGCCCCCTACCCTGGCCTGCAGGTCGACTGTGAAACCCTCCCTGGTCAGGACTCAGCCTTGCAGTATATTCATCCAATGCAGACAGTTGCAAACAGTGTCTGAAGCAACGCCAAGAATTACTGCATCCAATCCTGTACCATCCCACGGTCTTATGGTGCTTGAGGTGGCCTGGCTGGGAGAGGAAAGCAGGCTTGAAGGGAAGGTGACAACATTTTGACAGAAGGCACCAAAGGCTGCTAGTGGCCCAAGGCATGTGCCAGTCTGGGTGTGACACCCCATGCCACTTTCCCCCTCCCACCCCCCTTCCCAGCCCAGACCCAACCTGGACAGAAAGGGCACTAGCCTACTGTTTGCAAAATGTGTGCATCTGTATACTTACTGCAATCTAAAGTAAACTGCAGCAGCGTCATGGGCACAAATTAAATGGCAGACACTCACATACACATGTCCACGCGGGTCCTTACAACTGGCTTTTCAGTCCTCAAACCGCCATCCTGGCTCCACAACCCACCTGCACACCTTGTGCTGTCGCTCAGTGACGTAGCTGTATGTTGTTACAAGGCAGTTTGCTGCAGATAAGGATTTGAGGAGGCTCACATTTGCCGGTATGTTGCTGCCTCGCGCACACAAAGCGTGCAGCCCCCTCCCTATCTGGCATCATCACTGCCTTGATCTTAGGCTCCCACAATCCTGCCCCCGCTGCTCTGGCCCAATATTCAAATTTGTTTGCTTAAAGTGGCATCTGGAACGGCATGTTGCTTTGTTATAGAGAAGGATTGGCTCATAGAGGGTACCAGGGAGGCAAAGCAGGGGACCCCAGCTTCTGGCACTCTTCTATTTTGAAGGTGCTAGAACGCTGTATAATGTTACATTTTACACAGCAGCACCAGACCCTGCACTTTTGGTCAGTCTAGTGAACCTGGACGTGAATGTGTACAGTTTGTTTGCCATTATTGAATATCTGCAAGCACAATGTTCAACAACAACAAACCTTGGGGCACACGCAGGTATCCATGACCTTGGGTATAGCTGGGAGCACAGTCCAACAGCTGCTGGGCTTGAAGGCCCTGCCAAAAGGATACTGCTTGCCACTCTCCCTCAGAGGCACAGCAAACGCACCTGTGTTGGAGCTGAGAGACCTATCTCAAAGGCTAGCAAGGTGTGAACTGGATGGACCTGTCATGTCACTTGGTGTGGATTGGTCTGTTGTGCCTAGAATAATGTCCCTGCATAGAAAAAAAAAGAAAATATTTACGCCAGCCAAGAGGCCGTGCGCATTAAGGAAAGGGTCCCTA
Source organism: Dunaliella primolecta (assembly GCA_914767535.2). Classification (NCBI taxonomy): domain Eukaryota; kingdom Viridiplantae; phylum Chlorophyta; class Chlorophyceae; order Chlamydomonadales; family Dunaliellaceae; genus Dunaliella; species Dunaliella primolecta. Next base: position 3,587,444 of record OU611766.1, read on the forward strand.
AATAGCAAGCTAGCAAGGGTCTCACCAAAGGGCTCTCAGACCTAGATTAGACACAGCTTGCCTAGGAGAAAGTCGAAAAAAGAGCTAGTGGGGATCTGGAGGGTTGTCAGCCGTGCTCCTGGACGCCCAAACTCTCCTTCTCCTGCTCTCCACCGCCGCGCACCCAGGACCCCCCCTCTCCCCCGAATCTCCCTGTAAATCTCCCTGCACATGAAGAGCATGGCCTGCATAAAAAAGCACCAGCTACTGGGCTGAGCTCTGACAGTTGGGCCTCAGATCAAAGGTACATGTGAGCTACTGTGCGGGGGATTGCAGTTTTCAAAATAATCCGAATTGGGCATATATGCAGGCATTGAGTTTAAATAAGCACTGTATATTTCATAGCACTGATCACAGGCAGCCTCAAATGTATGGCAATCTCCTGCATTGTCCAAGGTTCGCCATATGCGCAGAATGTTTAGTGGTCTCAGATCAGTCTGTATTCATGTGCTTAACCAAGATGAAACAACATGCTGCCTGTACAAGTGGGGGGAACCTTGCCCCGGGGGGACCCAAACCCTAAATTCAAAACCTAACTCTAACCCTAACCTTAATCCTAACCCTACATCTAATCCTAGACCAAAGTCTAACCTAAAGGCCCTAAAATGAGGGGGAAAGCCCTAAAATTGGGGGTCCCCTGGGGCAAGGGCCCCCACTTGTCCAGGACGTAAACAACATGTACATAATAATTCATAGATTTAATTAAAATTAATAATCTATCTCGTGACCAAGGTTCTTGATCTATGATATAAATAGGGATCGGCGTATAGCACTATATGAGCCAAACCGGTAGCGCAATATAGCGTTATATAGCGATATAGCGCTATATGGCGCTATATAAAAATGCTATATGTTGCCAGAACTCCCCATCGCGAATCGAATTTCGGCATCAGACTCGGCAGGCTGGTGGGGCACCGTGCACAATGCTCCCTTGCAAAAAGCGAAAGTCAAAAAGCAAAGCTGTTGAGCTCTTGCCGTCATCAGGCCATAATATAGCGCTATATCTGCCCAGGCCAAATGACCTACTGCGCTGTAGGTGTACCCTTAGTTGCCCACTCCCTCATGCAAAGGCTATCCCCATTGGCCCTTCCCTTATCTTATACAAGACAGCTCGTGATAGCTTGTGTGTGTTGCCTGTGTGCGTGCGTGCCTGTGTTTGTGCACGCCTGTATGTGTGCGCGCCTGTGTGTGCCTGCCTGCCTGCCTTCCTTTGCGCATGTGTGTGTGTGCATGTGTGCGTGCCTGCATGTGTTCATGCACTTGCATCAGGGTTGATCAATACTAGAATTTAGAACTATTCTAGAATTCGAACTTTTTAGAACTGTTGGCGAACTTATAATTGCCAGTTCGTCGAATTTTGAGTTCTCTGCAGAAAAGGGACCCCTTGACACCCCCCTGACACCCCATTACAGCCTCCCTGACACCCTCCTGGTACTGACGGACCCTTGTCCTTTCTTTCTCATCAAGGGGGGCCAAGGGGGAGGGGTGGGAGGGGAGGTTGGGGGCCAAGGGGGAGAGGTGGGAGGGGAGGTAGCTACCTACAGGTGCCTGGTGACACCACCTTCCCCGCCCCTCACCTGCAGGCAAACGTGCGTTCGAATTGTTCGTCGAATTTCGAACTTTTTCGAATTGTTGGCGAACTTTTTTTGTCAAACAGGCGAATTGATCAACCCTGACTTGCATGCACATGCGTACATTTGCGCATGCATACTTGTCTGCCACGCATAAGCACGCTCTTGTGAATGTGCATGCTACAGCACATGCTAGTGTGTGCATGCATGCAAGTGCAAACGCGCTCATATGTGTGTGTTTGTGTATATTTGTGTGTGTGGATGCCTGCCTGCATGCCTGCGCGTGTGTGCCTGCCTGTGTGTGGGTGTAGGTGTGTGCGACATACACATAAGTATGCGTGCGTGCGTGTGCGTGTGTGTGTGTGCACATGTGTGGCTGTGGCCTCCAAGTCCAGGGCTTTGCCAGGCCCTGCATCTCCCCCAACGGCTCTCCTTTGTGCACGTCAGCCTAAAATGAAGGTCATTCTCCTGGTATGCGACGAAAATTGAAGTGCTGCGGACGGGCCGATGGTGATTTTGGCCGTTCTCAATTTTAGCACTCGCTATATCTGAAAAAACTTATAGCGCTATATAGCGCTATGCTATATATATAGCGCTATAGGCAAACGCCGATCCCTAGATATAAAACAGATCAACACGTGCCATGCACATGTTGCAAGAAATTGCAAGAAATGCGCCCTCCTGGGAGCGGGAAGAGTATAATGTCTGCACGATCCGTCCATGCTTGCTGCCACATGCCTGCAAAGTGTGATACATTTGTTCCAAATTTGAGCAAGTTCTGGCTGACAGCAGCAATTCAAAGCTAAGAGCCGGCATTTCTGACCCACAGACCCGTTTACGCATTCTCATTAGGTTGTTGAAGGAAATGTATTTCATTGAAGAGGCCTTCCTCAAAGGTCCCATTCAAAACCCCACCAGCTTGCACCAAGTGGCTGCATTGGCACTTGGCACAAATTGAAGGGTTACCTACCCGCATGCTTATGATGAAGCTGGAGAATTTGGTCGCACAGGGGTTGAATTTGGCAAGTTGATCAATAAGAAGCTGGCCAGAAACAAGCAGGATGCAGCAGGGTAGGTGACAAGGGGGCTGCTCATTGCTGGAGAATAGCCTTGACATGTAGTGATTAGTTCTTCAGCATTTGCAGATGCACATTGGCTGGCACAAGGCAGCAAAACATATGAAAGTTGGGATGTGACTTGTAGGCACCATCAAAACTACCCATGTGGGTTACTGAAACATGCTGGAAGGGAAAGACGAGGCCAAGGGCAGGGCCGAAACCGACCATGAGGGTGACAAGCAGACCCATTTAGGTGACAGGGAAATGCTCTGGAAGGGAGAGGTGGGGCCTGGTGCTCCGTTGGTTCTACGTTTTGCTGCAAGAGAAGCAGACAAAATAACAGCATTGCAACACATGAATTGTACCCTCTCTTCGTTTCTGCATGCAGAATTGCTGTTCTACGGATGGCAGATCATGGGAGGAGCGAAGGCGAGGAAGAGGAGCTGCACGGCAGTGCTACAGGCAAAGAGCTTCAGCCGCAAGAGGATATCGAAGACACAGAGCCATCTATGCCAAAAAGAGGCACCAAGCAAAGGATAAAAAATGTGTTGGGAGGGGCACTGCGCGCTGCAGTGCGTTTGATGGTCCCTGGGAAAGCAGGGCTTGAGCAGGTGGAGCAGCAGGTGAGCATGCAGCGGACGCACGCATATTTGTGTGTGTTTTGTGGTGTGTGTGTGTTGTGTGTGTGTTGTGTGCGCGCGCGTGTGCGTGTTTTGTGTGTGTTGTGTGTGTGTGTGCGCGCGCGTGGTGTGTGTGTATGTTTGTGTGTGTGTCTGTGTGTGTGTGTGTGTGCGCGCGCGCGTGCAGGCGCATGCGTGCGTGCAGGCGCATGTGCATATGCATATGCACAGCAAGCTCCTGAATTCAGCAAATAGTCTGTAAAAAATGACTTGCAGAACAGAGGACTGAAAGCAACTTTAAGTCCTGCAGGAGTTTGTATTAAGTCACAAGATAGGTCACCTCTTTGAGCTGTTTCAGCCAAGCTCTGTGCTGTGAGTTCTGCTGTTTGGCTTCCTGCTTGCCCTAAGCAGTAAGCTTGTTGTTGGCAAAAATGCTTGGCACGTTTTTCTGCATGAAGTTCGTCCTTGAACTATTTCAATTCCTGCCTCTGCTACATGCTGTATGCATGCGAGGAATTGTGAACTTGCATGTCACTCCACCTCCCCCCTGTTTCCCCCCCTCCAACAAACAAATACCTAGGGATCGGCATGTAGCACTATACATCACATTTTCCAACGCTATATTGAGTTGAGTAGTACCGGTAGTATGCCAATCCCTACAAATACCATGCACACACCCACAGGTGGCTGCTGAGGCTGCTCAGGTCCCCGCCCAAGAATGTGACGTGCCTTGGCTGAGAGGATCAGATGAGAAAGCGCGGCCACTCTGAGCCAGCGCCCAGCCATGAAGATGTGAGGATGTGAGGAGGCCTTCAAGGATCCCCAGAGTAGACAAATCAATGTATGATGATAGTGTGTAGGCATGTCTTTTTGAGGCATCTTCAGTCATCCTGAGCAGACTGAAGACTGTTCAGGGTGTTCAATTGAAGGCAACATTGTCATAACAAGCCAGACTGGGTTGGGCAACTGGACTGCAGTGCGATGACAGAAGATTATTTGTGGCTACCCAACAAAAGCACCTGTGTGAGTGTGTGTGTGTTCCAGCCTGAGGGAAAGAGAGAAAGAGAGAGAGAGAGAGAGAGAGAGAGAGAGAGAGAGAGAGAGAGAGGTGCAGCAATGGCATGCTCTTGCTTTCGGCTTGGAGCCCAACATGATCTTTGTGTGAGCAGGCTCGATTGCTGTAAATCGGTGCCTCAAACTCCAAGATCAGCCACTGCTTGCAATCCCAATTTTTTTTCTCAGGCGGATGATAGAATATGTCATGAAGACTGGGGAAAAGCAAGATTGTAGCAGTAGTAAACTGCCACACATACATGAACCTGTGGAAGCATTACTCTGCGTCTTGTAAGGTGCATGAACAAGACATGGCTTCTAGCCAATATGTACTTTTTTATTTAGAGTTTTTGAGCAAGGTTTCTTTTCATCTGCAAGGCCTGCGCACACCTGAACTGGTGGCACTTGTGTAATCCATCTAAATTGTGATGCATCAGGATCAACAGGGTCAAGTGATCAGTATTTCAACAGTTGGAAAAAGAAAAAAGAAGCACTATGTAGGTAGGCAGTGAGAACACTTCCTATATCAATTGAGGAAAAGGAGACACATTGGCTCAAAGAGCCGTGAGTCTCCCTCAGCAGAGGATAAGAGGAGAGCTTGTGTGGGTCAGGTGGATTTCTGGAAGCATGCAGCCCCAGGGCACCAGAGTTATGTTGAGTGTTTTTGATTTCAATGGCGCGTCTAGTTAAGTTTGTGCGCATTTTGCACAGAGTGGGCATGGAGCTTTCGTGCAAGCTTGGTAGACCCTTCCGGGCCAATCCCTAGTTGTATTAATCTTACTTATCCAGGGTATGGGCAGTGCAGATAGTCCCACTCACACCCAGGAGGATTGTGTGGAGAGTGATCTCTGCACTTTGAAGTTGTTTGCACAGCTGGCTGTGTTGTTGCTGTGAGGCTTCTAGCTGGGCAGTTGTTTTCTAGGGAAGTGCCTAAGGTGCTGGAGCCATGGGTGTTGTCTTGTTTTCCCAGGTGGGCAGTTGTTTTCTAGGGAAGTGACACCTACGGTGCTGGAGCCCTGGGTGTTATCTTGTTTTCCCAGGTGGTATCCAGCGTGTGTCATGGATTCACCAACGGTTGAATTAAGGTAAGATTACATCACTATATCCATCTACAAGGGCAGCCGAGCAGAGACATGGAGTCCTGTAACCAGACCTGGCCAGAAAATGCTCAACTATTGGAAGTCAAGCAGCAGAGCACTCTGCAACTCAAATAAAAAAAAGAGAAGAACTACGGAGGCAGAGAGAATTCTCCCCACATCAATCAAGGAAAAGGGAACACATTGGCTCAAAAGAGCCGTCACCCTCCATACCAGTCTGTTAGGTGTGTACGGGGTCATCTACACCCTTCACACTTTGGAGCCTCTTAAAGAGCTTGGTCTCAATACTCATACAGCCATCAAGCTTGCTCTGAAGCTTCATGCTCATTCTGTCCAGTACGCTTATAAAGTCATTAGCACCAGACGCACTCTTGAGAAGACTTATTTCAACTCTCATCACCGAAATTAGGCACGGGCTACTGCTAGTAACCCTCCTGATCCCCATTGATTATTTTTTCTTGGTGGAGGGGATACATGGTGCCTTGGCCCCAGGTATCTTCTTTACCTTAATTGATGTGGGGAGTGCTTTCACTGCCTGCATATTTTTTTCTTTTTTCCAAAAGAGCCGTAAGTCCCCTCCACAACGAAGCAGAAACAGATGGGGCCAAGGGGGCCTTCCCCGAGGTGCCGCCATGAAAGGTTTAACGTCCAGGGTTGCCAATATCCATGTGACAAAGGACGGGTACACTCAAGCTGTTGGCTGGAGTTGCGAGTGTACCGACTTAGCTCTTCTTCATAATGCTGAGCTGCTCTTGGACTTGCAGCTGAACAGTGCTGGCTTGGTTGCAGCACACAGAGAATGTCTGGGGTAGACACAGCGTCCGGACCAGCTTCACCAGGTTAGGATGACACCAGGGACAAGGCACCCCTGGCACAAGGCCAGGGATAGCAGAAACAGCGCCTGACCTCAATGGAAGGTTGAACAGAAGGTTGAATAAGAGGGCTGAATTGGCTGCAATTGCAGCTGCCATTCTTAAGGGCTACTCTCACATTGCCACTGACAGCCTTTCTTCACTCCACCAAATCAGAAAACAAATACTATACCCAGAACTCCATCGCCAGCGTGTCCAATGCCACATCCTTAAGATAATCATGCAGCTTGTGCGCAATTCACCTACCCCTATTTATCTCTACAAGGTCAAACCTCACGCTGGAATTGCGGGTAATGAACGCGCAGATGCCATTGCTAAACACCAGGCTATTCAAGGTGATGACACCCCTGCAGACACAACCTTCCCCTGTGTAAACCTTGAAGGCAATCCTTTCCATGACACCACATGGCTTGCCTTCGAGGAAGCTGCCCGCTCCCATGCAATTACTTCTGGAAGCCCAGACTCACCTGCCCTAAAGCTTAAACACTTCTCCAACCTCCTTGATACTCTGAGAACACACGTGCACTCAAAACACAGACTTGGAAAGGCCAACACCGAGACAGAATACTACTCTTTCTACCAAAGTCCACTTCTCAAAATTTATAAAGAGGTCAGTAATGCCTTCTGGACCATGCCAACACTTCCTTTCAAAATGAGACGTAATATCTTAAACTACCGCACAGGTACCCTCTTCAATCAAAAACATGCAGTGCGCTTTAAAATATCCACCAGCCTACAATACCCCCTCTGCGGGGAACTTGACAGTGCCCTTCACATCCTATCAGGGTGCAAGCATTCCACCTTGTCAAATATGGTAACTGAGCAACACAATATCGCCAGCAGAATGCCCCTCAAAGCTATCAGCAAAGGTCCTCTTGGGGCAGGCCTTCGTCGGAAAGTGTGGATTTCAACCTGATTCAGGAAATAAGTGACCTGAATCAGTTCTTCTGGCTGAACTGATTCAGCTCGTCAATCAGAACGGGTTTTGCCTGAATCAGGTCCTGATCAGAAGTATTTGGCAACGACCCTCAGAGGTCTGCTTTTCAGAGGAGAACTGATTTAGGTTGAATTCAGCATGTTTTGCACCTGAATCAGGATGACCTGATGACCTGATTCAGGCAGTTGCTCAGGTTGTCTGGATCTGAAGTGATCTGAATCAGTTCTTTGGACTGAACTGATTCAGCTTGTCAATCAGAATGGATCTAGCCTGAATCAGGTCCGGATTAGAAGTATTTGGCAACGACCCTCAGAGGTGTGCTTTTTTACAGGAAAACTGATTCAGATCGATTTCAGCATGGTTTGCACCTGAATCAGGCCTGACCTGATGACCTGGTTCAGGTAGTTGCTCAGGCTGTCTGTACCTGAATCAAAACTCCCTAGCCTGCAAGCCCATCCAAGAGCTTGCAATATGGGTGATGTACATGGCACGTAAGCTCACCGTAAGTTGTTGATGGCACGCTGATTTAAACCCATTTACACGGTAAGCCCCTTAAAGTACATTGTCAATACACACACCAAGAGAGCTTCTAATAACATGTGGAATTAAATGCAGTTTAAGTAGATTAGAAATAATAGCAGAAGTGGCACCTCAGGCTAATTTAATAGATTGCCTCACCAGCCTGCAATGATATATAAAGTTGCCTAAAGTTCTTAACCCAATGCAGACGCAAGTGTACAATGCAGTGTGCACAAATGAGTTTTAAAAATCCCTAAAGACACGTGCAGCAGCAGCAGCAACAGCAGAAGATTTGTGTAACGTATATGTGTCTCATCAATTCATAACAGGCAAGTACAGTCAACTTGCCTGTCCTTTTCCTCCTCGTCCTCAAAAACTGAGATATGATATTAATTCCAGGCATTGCCACCTTGCCTGGATTCTTCACACACCATTCCGTTATTCCTTCGACCAAGATGTATAGCTGCTCATTGCAGCCATCTTCCCTCTTTGCCCTCTTCTTCGCCTCCCCGAATTTTAACGGCCTGAGTGTGTATACCTGCACCCAGGGAACACCAGCTTCTACACGTGAGCATGGACACCTGTGTAATTCTGACTAGCTTGCTGCATTTGATTGTGCAAACGCAGTGCTTTTTGAGCAAAGAATTTGGAGCAGGTAGGAGATGCATGCAAGAGATAAGCATTCTCATTCCCAATAAAAAGCACGTACTGCTGCGGAGGCACTTTGCCAAGGAAGTGTGTGCCCAGGTTTCCAACATTAAGGATGGGATGACAGCTCGTACATCGCTACCAGGCTCCCTTTCTAAGTACATTTTGTGGCAGAAGCTGCACACACACATACACACCAATACTTACTGTGTGCGAGCAGAAGGCTAGCTGCAAAGTGACATGCAGCACCTCCAAGTTGCAGCGTTAGCCATTGTTGGCATCCACTGCAACGGAGCCATACACGCAATCTCCCACCGCCGCCTTGAGGGCAGGCTCGTCAGTCCCGAACCTTGCAGAGGCGTACACATTCTTGGCTATGCTCATCTGCGTATTGGATTGTGTGTGTATGTGTGTGTGCGTGCGTACATGCAGGCAACCTATGTTTCTTTGTAATGCAACAGCTCATAGTTCCTGCATGAATTTCCTGTGTCAAGGCATGTGGTTATCACTCCAGCATCCACCTATGTTGCAACCTCCTTCGAACTGCAGGTGCGGCAAGCATGCACATTTTTTCAACTGGACCTCCCACTTACCGAGCAGCGTTAGTGCAAATTACTCTGTTGCTGCTCTGGTGGGGGTACTCCAGGCTGGTACCCCCAGGAATGGGAAAAGGCCTTCACCCACACGGTTCTCTGCATGAGCAAGCATGTCCATCTCAGGTTTCAGCAGCCTGTGCAGTTGGAGCCAAATCAGTGTTGACAAAATCACACAGGGACAGGAGTCAAGGGGAATCTGATTGCTGGAGATCACGACGGGTTATCTCGAGTGGCAAGGTTGGTTGTGGGAGCCAGAATGAGTGATCTACCCCTTTAAAGAAGCAGGTGGAGCATGAGATTATAGCCTCCTGCACAAACAGCAGCAGGAGAAGAGTTGGTGCCACCGTGCAGTGCACTATGATACAGGCAGGCTGGTCAAGCTCACTGCAGCATTGTGGTGTACAAGATGGAGTGCAAATGAACAAAAACATACCTACTTAGCTGGAGGAAATGTCGCCATTCTGCACACACTTAAAACTGCCACAAGAGCCTAGGATTGTGGAATTTCAAGCAAAACAGAAAGTTTAGAGAAAATCCTACTAAAATGATTTTCATTTAGGGTTAAGTAAGTATTAAGCAAGTTGCCTCCATGGACATTGGTAGTGCAGACCGTCTTTCTTTACAGGACCTACAGATCCCAGGACACTCAACAAATAGAACCCTCCCTATATATATTTTCCCCCGTCGTTTCCCTGACAAAGATAGGCTCACTTCTAGCCGCCCTGATGCAATCTTAGTTATTCCAATAAAAAAAGTGCCAAGGACAAATTCCCGGTATCTGTTGAGAAGGACAGGGGGACGCGGGGGGAACAGGGAGGACTCAGCGCCAGCCACAGCCACTCCACCTACTTCCAAGGTTGGTCACCCTAGTCAGCTCCCTCCAGAACAGAGGCACATCCATCTTGTGGAGGTCAAATACTGTGAAGACACCAGGCCCAAGAATCAGCTTGAGGCCTCCAAGCAGCAGCACCACGATCTATGTCGCCATCTTTCAAGGGCATCAGCTCAAGTCACCCTCCGCACCATTCTGTTAGGTGTGGGTGGGGTGATCTACACTCCACACACTCTGGAGCCTCTTAAAGAGCTTGGTCTTGACACTCATACAGCCACCAGGCTTGCTCTGAAGCTTCATGCTCATTCTGTCTAGTACGCTCATAAACTTGCTAGCACCAGATGCGCTCTTGAGAAGGCTTCTTTCACCTCTCATCGCCAAGATCAGGCACGGGCTACTGCTAGTAACCCTCCTGGTCCCCATTGAATTCTTTTTTTGTTTCTTTTGGTGAAGGGGATACACGGTGCCTTGGCCCTAGCCTAGGGCCTAGGTTTCCTCTTTTCCTTAATTGATGTGGGGAGTGTTTTCACTGCCGGCGTAGTTTTCCTTTTCTTTTCTATATTCCACTCTCCTACACAGAAAAGTCATGAAGACCTGGCATATTAAAGATAGTGCAGCCAAAAAAGTATCTGAACATGGCATGGCCACCCTATCAGCGAACATCATAAAGACAAACACCATGAAGATCAATGAAGGAAAGACTTACAACGAGTGTATTTGACGCGGCCGACCACAGTGATGAGATGGACAGTACGTCACTTGTAGAAATGCATTGGCCCACAGTAGTCCCTTGGAAGCTTCAAATTAAGCTTGGCATCTCTCAGCAGCTCCTGCCTATGCAAGCTACATGCATGTACATATGTCCACATGCCCGTTTTCCCATTAATCCACAATTTTCAGTGTGCCATTTCATCAGCCAAGAAATAAGTAAAGAAAAAAAACAGTCATATTTTGTCATTTTCCTAGGGATTCAGTGATGGGCTGATTCTAAAAAGGTCTTGCTGGTTATGGGTGCCTATAAAAACCTTGTAAAAACATTTGATAAAATTTGATCAAAAGCAGTCATCAATCGTCATCTGCTTCATTTCTGGCATGGGATGGCAAGTCTTGTTAACAAATTAACGCCGGCTGAACTCAAAGACAATTTATTTATGGTTTATTGAGGAGGGTTAGGCCATGGTCACACCTTTACTTACGAAAAAGGTTAGCAACGCCTTCTGGACCATGGAATACCCAGAACACTCTTGTGTGATCGCTGTTCTTGTGATGAGATTTAAGATGAAGCTCATGCCCTTTTGGTGTGCAGAGACGCAAATTTTGTGCTCCGAGGAGAAAGTATGCTTACTTGTTTAACTGTTTCTCTGGTGATTCTTCAATGGAGCAACTTTTTTTTACAACAAGTCAGTGTCCAGGCTGTATATGATTCCCTCTTGCAACACAACAACAAGCTTTTTTTGTTTGTTTCTGAGCTTATGCCAAAATGTCCAGT
>OU611766.1:3603774-3738774 GCA_914767535.2 Dunaliella primolecta
TGACAGCAGGGAGCCTTCAGCCTCGCACTTGATGTGTACGCTTGAGCTTCATCATAACGTGTCCCTCTCCCGGTTTTACAATTGGCAGGTCTACCCCACAGGCAAGATGTCCAAATTCATCGGAGACCTCAAAGTCGGGGACACCCTTGTAGGTCTCAGTAGTTTTGGATCTTTGATATTTGATTCTTGATTTTTGGTGAATGTCATCACCATGTTCAATCAACTCTATTGCATGTTTGTTTGACTCTTGAAACTGACAAAGCTGATTCTCTTGTGTTATTCACACTCGTGCACCATTCTTCACACACTTTATCAGGAAATGAAGGGGCCCATTAATAAATACCCTTATGCCCCTAACATCAAGAAGAACATCGGCATGGTCGCCGGGGGCACAGGCTTGACCCCAATGCTCCAGGTACGGGACACACATGGTTTGGTTGATGGTGTTAAGATCCTGTTTTTCCTTCAATCAAAGAAGGGAACACTTCTGCTGCATGCATTTGCATCCTCTCAGTACTTCATGATAGGGAGATTGTGCGCAAGTCTCCCTGGGTTGTGGAACTTGTGGAGTTGCTTCGTGAACTGTGATTGCCGCCCTAGCATAGGCCTCAGCACTTGAGATGAATGGTCTTGGTGCTGCTCGCCACAAAATGAGGAAACCGTAAGCAGGATCCACGCAAGCACTGGAAACAAAGCCAGCTGGTAAAGATGATCACTAGAGGATGGGCACAGCCTAACCACTAAGCACTTGCTTAATAATAATGATTATGCACATTAACTACAAGAATGGCTCCAGCATGCAGATCCATTGGTCGCGAGACAAGAATGGGTAGATAAGAAAAGACGCAAGCCAGGTCCAAGGCCATCAAGCATCAGTGCATGACCCCATCGCATGGCTCCTTGCAGCTGCAGGTGGCACTTTCTTTGTTGGCTTTTCCCAGACGGTGCCAGATTGTTTTTCAAGCCCCTTGAGCCCTGTGCATAGAGTGCCGCCTCCTAGACAGTAGTGTGCAGCTGTGCCAATCATTCTGCAGAGAGAAGCATTAAGGTGTCTTTTTTTTCTGGCCAATCGGTGCCTTCCTGCTTTTCTGTGCCGCCATGTTCCATTTCTACTCCCCTTGTGCCCTTCATATGTCCTCCTGAACTACTTCTGTTTCCTGTTCCCCTGCTTCAGGTCATATGCAGTTCACAGATCTAGGGTGTATCATTCCCCTTATATCCGCATCTTTTGTTTGAATAGTATCAGTAAAAACTGATACTAAATAGCAAACCGTTTATGCATTCAAAAATGGGTGTGGAGCAACTTGGCCTGGGTGAACACCACTGCCTCCTGCTTCCTCCTACTTCAGGTCATAGATGCAGTCCTAGCGAACCCTGAGGACCGGACCAAGCTCACACTGGTGTATGCCAACCAGACGCCCGGGGACATCATTTTGAAGGAACGACTAGATGCGCTTGCTGCTCAGCACCCAGACCGCTTCTCCGTGCACTATGTTGTGGACCGTCCTGGATGGCTTGGAATGTTTTGGAAGGGCAGCGTGGGCTACATTACAAAGGTGTGTGGGCTTATCCTCTTCAGGCTCAAGCAGTGCGCGACGACCTTCTCCAGCTTGCGTATGTTCTTTTTTGATGATGAGTGTCAAGGGATGTTCTGTTGTTAGGGATGCTTAAGGAATGTTAGGGATGTTATGCATTCATATGTGGATGTGCTTTGTTTCAAAGACGCTCAAAGTCCAGCACGCTTCCCTCTGCACCCTGTCCCTATGCACCCTTCCCTATGCACACTTCCCTGTGCGCCCTGTCCCCGCGGGAGGCGAATTCCTTGCCTGAGTTCATGATATCTGTTGATCTGTCAGTGCACATGTCTGCTTTTCACGTTTGCTCGCACTTGCTCGTAAACCCAGCAATCTGCATGGAGCAGCACAGCAATCATGTCAATTAGGATGCTGGGAAGCAAAAGAATATTTGAACATAAAGTAAATTCAGCCATCTGCATGGAGCAGCTCAGCAACCACATTGAGCCCTGCTGACAGGAGCCAGGGATGTCACCGTTTGCCTTCCCAACAAGCTGGAGTGGTTCAAGCATTGTTAATTAGCATGGAGCAGCACAGCGATCGTGTTGAGCCCTGCAATCATGTTAGGCCGTGCAGTCATGCTGATCCCTGCAATCATTTTGGGCCCTGCAATTGTTTTGATCCCTGCAATAGTGTTGAGCCCTGCAATTATGTTGAGCCCTGCTGACAGGGGCCAGGGACGTCACTGCTTGTCTTCCTAACAAGCTGGAGTATCTCAATTCGCTTCAGGCATCACATCAATCACATTGAGCCCTGCCGAGAGGACCTAGGGGCACAGCTGGCAGATGGCATGTTTCTAAAGCATGCTGATCTGCACAAATCACCGATCTGTCACGGATGAAACAGCATTTGCAAGGCCTCCAGTCAAAACGCATCTGTGCTAGAAATGCTGTCATCTTCCGTATCTGTGGTGCTTGTTGATTATGGGTAGGATGTGTTGGAACAGCGCGTGCCTCCTTACCAAGTAGCATGCTTTCATCTATGTGGCATCATATCCGTGGCAGCTGTTTCCTGTGTGCGTGATCTGTTGAAGCAGCACATGCCTCCCCCATCCAAGCAGCATGCTGTCTGTCATCTCTCACATCCATGGTGCTTGCTGACTGTGCGCAGGATTTGTTGAAGCAGAACATGCCTCCCCCAGACAAAGACAATTTGGTGATGGTGAGTAAAGCAAGCGCTGCATCTTTGTTGTGGGTACTGCTGTCCATGCAATTTAAGTATTTTTGGGGCCAGGCCTCTTGCGCTGCCATCACTGTCCATGCTCTTGTGCCTGGTTGACAACTATCTCGACTTCTACCAACACGGTGTCTTCCTCCATATTCAACAAGACACGCCCCATTCGACGTCTCCCATCACAACGTCATTGCCCATATTCAACAAGACCCTCAAATTCCACTTGCCAATTGCAAGCCTGCCACTTGTTTTGGTTGAAGGCTGGCGGCCAGGTGCTTTGCTTGCATGTCTTTTACCCCTGTGCTCTTGTTAATTAGACCCCTTTGTCATGCTTTTCCTGTTGCAGTACCTTGCCAGCTATGAAGCAAATTCAAATTGTCGTGTTTTTCCTGCTGTACTGCCTTGCTAGCTGTCATGTATTTGGGCACAGAAAGCCAGTTATTGTGGCCAGCTCTGGACCATGACTGACATTCCATCATCCATCATGCATCATATGTGTGCGCCTTCAAACTGTCATCCAGGTGTGCGGGCCTCCTCCGATGATGGAGGCAATCTCAGGCAACAAGGATAAGAACTTCCAGCAGGTGAGGAACACAGATTTAACATGAGAATTGACCATCATCAAAGGCTTCAAAGGCTTCGACCAGGAAACTCAAATTGATGGTCTGTCCCAGCCAATCAGAAATCCAAGAAATAAAACCAGTGGGCAACAAGCATGAGCATTGCGCATTGCAATAGGGATGAGCCAACATGGACTGGATACAGCTGGTGTGCATGCAAAATGTTCCTGACGCGATGAATTGAGCCAACTGCCAGGTACAACCAGGATGTCTAGCATAGGAACTTTGGAAGTTGAAGCATCTGACTGCTTGGTGAGTTTGCTGGTGCGCTGATGCAGGCTGTTACTAGCCTCGATTAGGGTAGTTAGTGTGTATCCAAATCTTCAAATCAGCCAGCCAAGCAGCTGGAGTCTTACTTCTACAAAAGATAATTCTCTTACATCCAAACCCCCCCACCAAATTGCCTACTATGTCACTAACAGATTGATTGCTTTTGTTGATTTGGTGTGATTCCTTTCTACCGAGTGGACATTGCTGAATATCACAAACAATGGTAAAGAACTAAGTTGTTGCAGGGATTTGGCCAAACGTTACGGTACCAAACATGACTGAGACATGACCTCCCCCACACGTCTCTCAGAATGTTCAGGATGTAAAGGGCACAAAAGAGGGTGGTAGATGTTTTGGAATGATTCTGCACCACTTCAGTTGTCAGCATTAAACCTGTATCAAAGTCACCAGGAGCTCTAATGGCAAGTCACAAACGACAGGATTTGGTTGGGATAATGTGAGCTATGCGAGCTAGGCTGTAAGATGAGTAACCGATACTGAAAACTTTAGAAGGGCAACTAGGCTGTAAGAAGAGTAAGTGATAATGCAATTTTTGGAAGGGGGACTAGGCTGTAAGAAGAGTAAGTGATACTGCAATTTTTGGAAGGGGAGCTAGGCTGTAAAAAGAGTAACTGATACTGCAAATTTTGGAAGGGGAAATCGTTCGGGGCTTGCATCAGAGCTCCCCGTGGACTTTGCTGGAGATTGTGCACACCAAAAGATGAATGTAATATCATCTGGTTTTGGGAGTGGAAATGGCCAGTATGTGCAGCTGTGAGTCCTTTGTTTTAGGGATGAAAATGGCCAGTATGTGCAGCTGTGAGTCCTTTGTTTTAGGAATGAAAATGGCCAGTATGTGCAGCTGTGAGTCCTTTGTTTTAGGGATGAACATGGCCAGTATGTGCAGCTGTGAGTCCTTTGTTTTAGGGATGGAAATGGCCAGTATGTGCAGCTGTGAGTCCTTTGTTTTAGGGATGGAAATGGCCAGTATGTGCAGCTGTGAGTCCTTTGGGGTGATCTGATGTATTGAGAGAGACCTGGGGTTACACACAGTTCATCACTACATGTCTAACATTCTTATTGCGATGATAATAAAACACAAGAAATTCTTCCTGGATGGCTGCATTCTATGAGGCTGCTTTCAAGGAATTGTAAATTGAGGTTGAAGCTATGTGTATGGGTTTTGTACACAAAGCAGCGCTTGGCAGCAAAGTTTTGCTCTTTGTTTCTAGTGTCTCAGGCTGCCGAGTGCCTTGTGCAAGTACTCAGCCTCTCGCGCTCTAAACTTGGCTGCGTAATTTTAAGAGGGTCCCAGCCTGCTCACAGGGATGCCCACAGGGATTTTTAAGAAGATTCCAGCCTGCCCACAGGGATGCCCACAGGGATGCCCACAGGGATTTTTAAGAGGGTCTCAGCCTGCCCACAGGGATGCCCACAGGGATGCCCACAGGGATTTTTGAGAGGTCCCAGCCTGCCCAAAGGGATGCCCACAGGGATTTTTGAGAGGTCCCAGCCTGCCCAAAGGGATGCCCACAGGGATTTTTAAGAGCGTCCCAGCCTGCCCAAAGGGATGCCCACAGGGATGCCCACAGGGATTTTTAAGAGGGTCCCAGCCTGCCCACAGGGATGCCCACAGGGATGCCCACAGGGTTGCTCACAGGGATTTTTAAGAGGGTCCCAGCCTGCCCACAGGGATGCCCACAGGGATGCCCACGGGGATTTTTAAGAGGGTCCCAGCCTGCCCACAGGGATGCAGGATAGTAGTGGCTAAGGAAGCCTTCAGCCAAGAAGCTCACCCGCCACTGATTAGCACATCAATAGGAGGAAAGCCGTCAGTCTTCTGGCTGCCAGGCCAGGCCTTTTTGGCAGCTTAGATTGCTGAGTAGAAGGAGGGTCTTCGCCTGCCTACACGTGTGCGTGCGTGTGCACTCTTTTTGGTTACCATAAAAGAGAAAAGAGGTGCATTGAAAGCGATGCAATGGGAAATGCTCTGCGTGCAACCAGTAGTAAGCAAGAAATGGGTGAGCAAATGGGTGTGTATGCTAGCATGCATGTGCTTGCAGGATCGTGCGCATGCATACATGTTGGTGCACGTCCATGTGTGTGCGTGCGCTTGTGCGCACATTCACACACGCATACGCGCACACATACACATAAATTTGTATGCACGTGTCTTAACACTTGCAGGGTGAGCTTAAGGGTGCCCTCAAGGATATTGGCTACGACGAGTCAATGGTGTACAAGGTATGTCCCTGTCTCTGTTTACCTGCTTGTAGGTGCCAATACCACACTGGGAATGTTTGGACCAGACAAGCTTTAAGCATTACGCAACATGATAAGGCACACTGAGCCTGGAACCAGATGATTGTACGTTGTTTTTTAATTTTTTGAGAAGGTTTTTATGAGCAAGGCGTCATGCCAGGGCTGAATAAATCAAATGCAGCGTACAGGTTTTATGCGCAAGGCACCTTCAAGGTTAGGTGTGCAAGGCGTCATGCCAGGGTTGGATCATATGCAGCTTTCCTGAGGTTTTGGAAGCTGCAAGTGGTAGGACAAGCCCCTCATAGGATGAAAGCTTTGGGTTGAAGTCCATTGGAAAGAGGCGGTTGCCTGCCCTCAGAGCTCAACCACGTCTGCTTCGTAGGTGCAGGGTGTTGGGCTTAGGGGACAACTAAGGGCAACAGGCTCAATGAAAAATACATAGCCAAATAGAATAGAATGTTCAAAAATGTCTTGATTCAGTGATGCTCTGCTTGTTGCTCTCATCTGTCAATCGCCAACGCTCAATGCGTTCAGCCAAGGAATCGGTGTGTATTGTTTTTCTTCAGGGCTTTCTATGCCGAGCCATACTGCGTGTCTCATGATGTGCTTTGCCATTGTGCGTGTGCATGACCCTTGACCCACAATCCTACTAAATATATACGATGCTGCACATCGGATCTTGACCCAACTGATGATGATGATGATGCACACGTTGGTGTCCACTATCCTAATATGGTGCACACGATGATGTCCGCAAACATCACCATTAGGGTCTCGATCATGAACCCAGCAGACTCGTGATGTGCTCCGTGGCCCATGACCTACCTAGCTCTTTGGCATTGATGCATGAGGAGCAGGCAAAATCCTGATTGGCCTTGGCAGCAGTGTCCCTGTTTTTCAACTTGCGCACACTTTCTGTCTTGGTTATAAGCCATTTTCTTGTCAAGACTGATGTGGTGTCGCTCAATCTTGTCTTCCCCTGTGCAGTTTTGAGTGCAGCTGGATAGCGGCACAGCGTGGGACCCCGCAAACGGGTGAACTTATTCCAGGAGTGTGGCTCTAAAGGATTGTGAGAGGGCATGCAGCCTGGTACCTCGGCTTATCAGGATGTGATTTGGCTACAAGGAGGTGGATGCAAGCGCCTAGGCATGTGGCTGACACTCCACAATAAGCCTGCTTGTTTTCCCTTTTTTTTCCAGATTGTTTTTCCAATTTCAAACTCAGGACCCCCGTTTGAAGCTTGCAGTGGAACTTGCTCCTCATTTGATTTTTGGTCATGAACCACAATTTTGAAGATGAAGGGACTGTCCTCCTATTGGATTTGTCAAAGCCAAGTCTGGGGCTCTTTTTTCAGGTGGAAAAGGCCATCCAGTAAAGTATTGTTCAAAAATAAATCCTGATATCAGTTCAGCCTTTTTGGTGCTTTTTTTCACCAGCATGCCTTGTGCTGGGCAATGAAGATGCAACATGCCTCGCGTTGTAGGGCAGGCTCATTTGAACATGTTGGGTTCCCTTCTACAACCTAGTGATTGCAAGTTGAAAGTGATGCAAGATATGTAACAACAATTCTTGCGTAGCATACTGGTGAGATGCGCACACTGGTAACATCATTATATCCGCCTGCAAGGGCAGCTGAGCGAAAACACTGTGTGTGTGTGCCTGTAACTAGATCTGGCCAAAAAAGGGCTCAACTCACAAAACTTTGACCAAACTTTGAAAGGGAAAACAGGAAAAAAGAAAGAACAAATCATATTTGTTGCGGTCTGGTGTCTGATGGAATAGCATGATAGATTGTGCTCAAAGGCTTCAAATTGCAGGATCAGGTAAAATGCATTTGACAAACAGTGTACTGCGTGTGGTTCATAAGCATTCACTACAAATATGCCCATGCAAAGCTCCATTTCCACTGGGATATTAAGCGGTGTTTGGTGTTTGCAGGCACACTAACTAGCCTGGATGATATCAACTACAGGACCCCCCAAGTGGGAGTCATTAAATCCAAAATTGGAGGCCCATTCCATAACTTGGAGGCCCAACATATCCCCCAGAAGTCCCATACCTCCTGGGGTTCCCCATGATGCATAAAATGCCTGCGCTATACACAGTGTATGTGCATTTGAGCTCGGCTATCCTGCCAGGATACCGCTATATCAGTGGTATGTGCCGCAAGCCCTTTCCTCACGGCTCCTCCTGTGTTCTGCCCTGGTGCTGCTGCTCCTGCCACTGGGGAGGATGGTGTTCCTGGTGGCCAGGGTGGAAAAAGATGCCCTCTAACGGTGGGAGTCATTGGGAGGCTCTTTCCTTAATGCACGTGGCCGAACGGCAAGAGTAGATCTTTCTTTCTTTTCTTAGGATGATGTTGGTGCTTGAAAGGGTTATAAGGGTTACAAGGGGTTAGACTACTGCCCGAGAATCTGGCTGATCGGCTGCTGGTGAAACATTCTCATCCAGCATCCAAAATTGAAACCGATCCTGACAAAAATTTTGAAGGTCTTTATGAAGGTCTTGATTTAGAAAAGCATTGACCTCAAATCAGTCAAAATGCAAAAGCTTGCCAAGAAAGGATTAAGGTCAGGATTTGGAAGCTGGGCAAAAGTATGTAATGGTTAAAAAAGCTAAATGAACAGGTCCTTGTAAAGCTGCGCAGCCTGCACAACTCAAAGCAATTGCAATAGAAAAGAACATGTTTCTCGTCCTGGACTTCAGCATCTGGCTTGCCTTTGAGGAAGCTGCCCGCTCCCACGCAAGCACATCAGAACGCCCTGAATGGCCTGCCCCAAAATTTTAACACTTTTCCAATCTTCATGGTGCTCGGAGGACGCACATGCACTCAAAACACAGACTTGGAAATGCTAACACAGAGGCAGGATACTACTCTTATTACCAAAGCCTACTTTCTACAGTCCATAAAAAGGTTAGCAATGCCTTCTGAACCATGCCAAAAATTCCTTTTAAAATGAAACGAAACGTTCAACTACCGCACAGGTACCCTCTTCAATCAGAAGCATGCAGTGCGCTCTGAAATGTCCTCCAGCCTACAATGTCCCCTCTGTGGGGAGCCAGACAGTGCCCTTCACATTCTTTCAGGATGTAAACGAGTGTGATGTAAACTCCACCATATCAAATATGGTAACCGAGCGTCACAATATTGCCAGCAGAATCCTCCTTAAAGGTGTCAGCAAAGGCCCTCTTGGGGCAGGCCTTACCTCCATTGACATTGGCAGCGCAGAATGTCTTGCTTTACAGAACCTGCAGATCCCTGAACACTCAAAAAATATAAAACCCTCCCTAAATACATCTTCCCTCGTCGTTTCCCTAACAAACAAAGGCTCACTTCTAGTTGCCCTGATGCAATAATAGTTGTCCCAATGAAAGGAGTGCCAAGGACAAATTCCCGGTATTTGTTGAGGAGAGAGGGGGGCGCGGGGGAAACAGGGAGCACTCAGCGCCAGCTGCAGCCCCTTCACCTACTTCCAAGTTCCGTCACCCTAGTCAGCTCCTTCCAGAAAAAAGGCACTTCTATCTTGTGAAGGTCAAATACTTTGCAGACACCAGGCCCAAGAATCAGCTGGAGGCCTCCAAGCAACAGAACCGCGACCTCTGTCACGATCTTTCAAAGGCCTCAGCTCAAGTCACCCTCCATCGAGCTCAGCCACCGTCATGTTACGGAGCCCTGGTCAAGCGCGAGGAGGGCAACAGTAAGGAGGAGGGCCCCAAATCGAATCCTTGTGGCTGGGGTGGAAATAAAGATGCCCTCTATCGGTGGGAGCCAATGGGAGGCTCTTTCCTGAATGCATACGGCCGAACGGCAAGCATAGATCTTTCCTTTCTTTCCTTTTCACCCTCCATACCATTCTGTTAGGCGTTGGCGGGGTCATTTACACCCCCCCACACTCTGAAGCCTCTTAAAGAGCTCGGTCTTAACACTCATGCAGCCACCAGGCTTGCTTTGAAGCTTTGTGCCCATTCTGTCCAGTACGCTTTTAAACTTTCTAGCACCAGACACACTCTTGAGAAGACTCCTCTCAACTCTCGTCATCCATATCAGGCACGGGCTACTGCTAGTAACCCTCCTGCTCCCCATTGACTTATTTGTCTTGTTTCTCTTGGTGAAGGGGATACACGGTGCCTCGGCCCTAGGTATCCTCTGTCCTTAATTGAGGTGGGGAGTGTTCTCACTGCCTGCGCAGTTTCCTTTCTCATTTTCTTTGCTAGTGATTTAGCCTTTTGCCTGGTTAGACCCAAGTTGATAAGAGGTTAATAGATAATTCCTGTAACTTAAATGATGCGCAAGGTCATCTCGTTGTACCTGTTTGGCTTTCTTAAGCTGTGTATTTTGAGCCTGGTTATAGTGTTGGTATGCTGGGCAGTTGCAGCTTCCAGAGTGGAAAAAGGTTTGGTATCAGCGCAGAATTTGAATTCAGCAAGATAAATATCCCTGTCTTGAGGAGGGATCTCAGTAGGATGAAGGTGGGCAGATCAGCCTGGGATAGAGCGCACAAAGGCAGTATCAGGGCAGCTTTGGTGTTGGACAGAGCCAACAACATTGGGGAAAAGCTTAAACTGAGCTTACTCCAAATAATGAGACACTACGTCAAGCGCTGAAAGCGGATTTACACCTTGCTGATAGAGACAAGTGATGTTGGTGTGCACATGTTTTCAAGGCATTTAGTGGCATGCGCAACCATTAACATGATGTGGATGTGTTTAAAAGAAAGCAACATGATGTGGATATGTTTAAAAGAAAGCAACAGAAAGGATAACTACAAAGGCAGAGGAAACTCTCCCTACATCAAATAAGGAAAAGGAGACACATGGGACCAGAAGAGCTGTGAGTCCCCTCCACCACAAAGCTTAAAAAAGAAAGTGCTGTTCGGGATCTTAAGGGTTTCTGGAAGCACCTGGCCCCAGAGCCTGGCTGTAAGAAGTAAAAATATGTTTAAATAAAGAATGCTGAGTGCTTCCAACATTCCCATGTAGGATTTTTGGGGGGGTTGAGGTACAGACAGCAGAAGGTTTGGAGGGAAGCGGGTGCCCTCAGTCCCCAAGAGATGAACAGAAAAGCAGTGACTTACCAACATTGGTGCGGGGAACCATTGGATCAAACGGCACTCACTCCCTTTTGTATCCCATCATATCTATTCAAGCACAAACAACAATTGTGAATTTGCACCACGCAAACATTCCTTGCGTGACATTTGTTTTTTTCCAATGGGCTGCCTTTCAGGTTCATTGAGGCTCTAGCTGCAGTGACCATGACGTTGTGTAGCAGGCTCTGTCTGAGTTGAAGGTGTGCCGTCCTTTGCTTGCTTGCTGATCATCAGGTGTGTGCCAAGGAACTGCTGTTTTGTTCCAAAGTTTTTCAGTGCACTGCTTACAGTTTTTGCCTCCGTGTGCTGGAAAGTGCCAGCACCAGGCCTATCAGCCCAACAGTGTGGCTGCCGTTCCTTCTTTAAATATGTAATCTATTCAAGGACTTGGACGAAGAAGTTATGAGGAATCTGAGTAGGTTTAGAATAGACAGCGCACTCCACATGCTTTCAGGCTGCCAAAATCATGTCATCTCCAGTATGAAAACCGAGCGCCACAATGTTGCTGGAAGAATGATCATCAAAGCTCTTAGCAAAAGCCCTTGGGGAGCAGGTTTGGTTAACATGGACATAGGGAGTGATGATAAGTTGGCGCAGCACAACCTTCAAATCCCTGCACATGCATCAAACATAATTATACCCCCTTACCTCTTTCCAAGAAAATTTTCTAATAGATCTAGACTCACCTCCAGCCGTCCTGATGCTATATTGATTACTCCCTATAAAGCCAAACCCACTTCTTCTCCTTCTACCTCCTGCTCACACCATCATGCATTACGCAGCAGACACAACCCCACACTGAGGACCTCAACAGCCAACCGCGTGAGGCAACCCCACCAACTGAATGTAAACCAGCGGCATGTGTACTTGATTGAAATCAA
The DNA here is from genome assembly GCA_914767535.2 of Dunaliella primolecta. NCBI lineage: Eukaryota > Viridiplantae > Chlorophyta > Chlorophyceae > Chlamydomonadales > Dunaliellaceae > Dunaliella > Dunaliella primolecta. Next base: position 3,615,645 of record OU611766.1, read on the forward strand.
GTACTGTGAAGACTCGAGGCCTGGACAGCAGTTGGAGGCGGCACCGCGGCAGCATGCAGACCTCTGCAAGCTCATTAATGCAAAAGTTAATGCAAAAGTTGTGACTCTCCACACCATCCTTTTGGGTGTTGGTGGGACCTGCTACACTGAGCTCACCCTTAACCAGTTTAAACAACTGGGACTTGACCAACAACGCGCCAATAAACTCGCTCGCAAACTTCATGCCCATTCTGTAGGATGCAGACTGGGGAATGCAGTCTGAGCATGTGTGTAAGCCTGGGGGCTGTGGTAGCAGGTTGTCCATGAAATGGCGGCCTGAGCTTGCTGAGGTTTGTGCGGAAGCGCTTGTGGGGAACAGTGAGATGCAAACTCAGTTTAAGCAGGCCATTGCAAAGGAGGACCCTGTGTCTGCCTGTGAGGCAGCATGTTTTTGCTTGCGTTCAATGATTGTACAAGCTGCTGGGGATGCGGGCATGACTGGGCTGGTCAGTGTGTGTGGGCCTTTGCGTGCCAGCCGGAGGGGCGCTCACAGCCCTCCCTGGTTTGATGCAGCTTGTAGAGAGAAGCGTCGTGTGTTCATGGAGGCTCTTCAAACTGGTCAGCCTCTGCATGCGCGTGAGTTTGTGCGGAGGCAATACAAGATCCAAATTCGGTGGTCAAAGCGTGCATACACGCAGAGACAGAGGGATGTGTTCCTAGGGAGGCTTTACAGTAAAGACCCTGATGTGCATGCAATGCTGAGGCAATCTAAGCGTACTCAGACCACACCTGTGGCACAGTCTGTGTGGGAGAGGTATCTAAAAGCGCACTTTCAGCCCCGTGAGGCAGCTCAATTGGTTCGTGGGGGTGTGGCTTTGTCTGCAAGGGATATGGCTGTTCCTTTGGGTCGTGGGCGCGACGTTGAGGCTCTTTTGAGACAGGGCACTCAAAATAATTGGATGCCTGAGCCGGATACAGTTGCTGTGCCTTCAGAGGAGGAGATGCAAGGGCTGGTAGCCAAGCAGATTGGGAAGATGAATGGGCGTGCTTCCCCTGGTTTTGACTGTGTGGCTTCTCCTTTTATCAAATATGCTGCTGTGGTGCGCCCGCGGGTCAATGGCCGGGGCACTGAGCGGGTAAATGTGCTGGTGCCCTACTTTGCCCGGCTTTTCAAGCTGTTCTATGACAAGGCTCGCATTCCTGAATGTTGGAAGAAGGCCAAGCTGACCCCCTTGTACAAAAAGGGGCCCCTCATTGAACCAAATAGCTATCGCATGCTGGCTGTCAGTGGCACAATGTACCGCTTGTACGCTAATGTGATTCGTTCTCTTGTCACGGACTGGTGTGTGGCCTCAAACAAGATTCCAGACACACAATTTGGCTTCTACCCTGGAAGGAACACCCTCCAGCCCATCTACATTTTAAGGCACCTACAGCATGCTGCACGCACATTCAAGCCTGGGCGATCTAGCCGGCTGCACACTGCATTCATTGACTTCAAGCAAGCATATGACACCAACCCTAGGCAGGCACTCTGGCAGCACCTGCAGCGCACACGCATGCCCACTTCTTTCTTGTCCGTCATTAAAAACATGTACGATGCTGATGAGTATATTTTGAAGGATGGAGAGAAGAATGCTCAGGTGCACCCTAACACAGGTGTGAAACAGGGCTGCCCTTTGTCCTCTCTGCTTTTCTCTCTGTATATTAATGACATTGATGAAATTGCGGAGGGGGTGCAAGGTGCTGTCACGGGTACGGCTGAATTCTATGTGACGCACATGTTATATGCTGATGACCTGACTCTGATGGCCAACGATCCTGTTGCGTCGCAGACCATGTTGAACCGCTTGCATGCGTATGCTCAGAGGAAGCACTTAGTCATCAACACAGCTAAATCTGAGGTGGTGCACTTCAATTCCTCTGGGTTGGACCTGCCTGTGTTTCATATTGGGGGGGTGCCACTGGCACACAAGGAGTCTTTTAGATACCTTGGCATGACGTTTCACAAGTGCATGAGCATGGCCAAGTCCTCTGAGCATGCAACTGGCCCCTTCATGGCGTATGCATTTCGGGTTCGTCACTTTGTTCGTGAGAATTTTATGGCAAATAGGCCGTACGTGTCTCTGTGGCTTGGGAAGACGTATGTGGTTCCAGCTGGAATGTATGCAGGCCAAGTGTGGGGCACTGAATACATTAAAGCGGGCAAGGAATTTGCAAGTGATCTGCAAGTGCGGCACATGAGTTATCTTAAGAGCACGCTGGGTGTTAAGCGTACCACTACAAACTGGGCTGTCCTGAGGGAGAGTGGTCATGAGCCGCTTCAGTTTTACTGGTTTAGGTCTGTTGTCAAAATGTATAATAGCATGCTGAGGTCTAACAGTGAGACGTTGAGAAGAGTGTTGAAAGCGGATTTGAATATTCATTCGCGTGAGCCAGACTGCTGGACTGCTCAAATTTTAGATGCTTTTCGAGGCTTACGGTGCTGTGATTCCTTTGTGCAAGCTCTGCGGCAGGGCACTCCTATCCCTATTCAGGAGTTTACTGATGACCTCAGACACAGCCTGCGGGCAGTGTGGAGAGATGTTGAGGGAGTGAACCCGCGGGACACATATAGTAAGCTGGCAACTTACCAGTCTCTTTTTGCAGTGCCTTTTGACCATAACGTGCGTGCCCCTGCCCGTTTACCAAGGCACATGCATTTGGATTTGTCTCCACATGTCATGACGAATGCTAGCCGTTTCAGACTTAGGGCACACACACTGAAGGTGGAGACAGCAGCTTGGGATACTCGGAACACTCTTTTGTGTGATCGCTGTTCTTGTGATGAAATTCAAGATGAGGCTCATGCCCTTTTGGTGTGTAGAGACGCAGATGTTTGTGCTTTGAGAAGAAAGTACGCTTACCTGTTCAACTGTTTCTCAGGTGATTTTTCAATGGAGCAACCATTTTTACAACAAGCCAGTGTCCAGGATGCTTCTGATTTCCTCTTGCAACACAACAACAAGCTTTTTTCGTTTGTTTCTGAGCTTATGGACATTATGTTGACTGGCGAGGACCAGTCACAGGCCGATCAGCCGAACAGTCTGGCTGAAGGTCCCCCTGTGTAAAATCTAAATCTAAATCATGCCCATTCTGTCATGTATGCCAACAGACTTGTTACCACTAGGCGTGCTATTGAAAACAAGAATACTTCTTGCAGCCAGGTTATGGAGCCGGGTGCTTCCAATAATCCTCCAGATCCCCATTAGGATATTCTTTTTATAGTCTTCGTGGTGGAGGGGACTCACGGCTCTTTTGAGCCAATGTGTCTCCTTTTCCTTAATTGATGTAGGGAGAGTTTCCTCTGCCTACGTAGTTTTTCTTTTCTTTCTAGACTTCGTGCCCATTGCTTGAAGGTTGAATCCTGTAAATGGCTGGGTGGTGAGCTGTGATGATCAGAAACACAAGGATTGTTTTCCATTAATGTTTTCCAGTCTTTGCATTCTTTTGCCCGGCTTCCAAACACAGACTTTATTCCTTTCTTGGCAAGCTTTCACATGTAAATGATCCTGAGTTTAATGCTTTCCTGAATCAAGACACGTACATCTTTCCAAATTCTTTTTCAGAATTGGTTTTGATTTTTGACGCTGGTTAAGAATGGTTCCAAACCATTCTATAAGTCATCAGCAGCCAATCAGCCAAAGTCTCAGGCTGTAGGCTAACCCTCAGGCTTGTAACCCTTTCTACATTAAACATGAAAAGGTTGTCCAAGGGATGTAATGGCATGGTGTTATGCAGCCAAAATTGAGCTCTTTCCATTCAACATGTCCAATCCTTTGATACAAACAGACCCTTTCAAAGTTGTAATTTGACGTCTAGTAGTGAGCCGCTTGTACTAGGGGCTGTCAACTCCTTTTCCTTTTACTTCTTCTTGGGACACTTGTCAGCCAGACATCATGTCATACTCTTTTTGACTGAAGTATGGCACTCTCTGCCCCCGAGTCCTTTCGCTTCAGTATTTCCTGAAGGCCCTATTATCGATGTATAGTATAATTTCAGGGTGCATTGAAAGGGAGGTTTTGCACTGGGCTCTGGCATCTTTTGCTTACACAGAGGCTGAGCAATGAAACATAAAAAGATCTGTGACAAAAAAGTGCCTTGCATCCTACACACCTGCAAGTATTTTAGCAAGATAAGTATTTTAGCAAGATTATTGCCGGTTCCCCAAAACAATCCTGGCATTGCAACATTTTTATGAGCCTGATGCTTCTGAAGTACATAAGGAATCAACCCATTGGAACTCACAAGACTATTGCAATGCAAACCTAAACCCCAGTGTGCCTGCATCTGAAATTCGCTCAATGTTTTGCAAGCTGAAGAAGCCATGGCTTGGAATCAGCACGATTTGTCAAGACCATAAAATCAATGGATAAAAATCAATGGAATTATGACAAGAGCACAATGAATTTGATCAGAAGGTCCCCATGCAGCATCCCCCCTCAGAAGCAAATCAATCAATTGAATCAATGGAAATGAATGTCCCTACCATCAAGATAATTAAAATATTATGATGATGACGATCACAAGGATGATGGACACGATGCAATAAGGAAACCAATAATGCCACATGGGGAGAGACGGGTGCTCACCATCAAGTTGTGTTGTTTCATAAAGGGTGAGGATCAATGCAATTAATTGCAAAATTAAGAGCACAAAATGGCCGCTGATGGCAAACATGGGACGTCTAAGGCGTATCAACAATTGTGCAAGGTTGCCTGATTAAACCAGGTCAAAATTAAGGATGACAGGTAAACACTCAATAGGGAGTCCAGTAGCAGTCTAGGCTGCTTAATACTTGTCAATAACTTATGGAAGTCCAGGTGTTGTGCTGTGCTTGTCACAACAAGGCACTCAGCATTGACATCTGGGCAGTAGAAACATCAGCTGGGTCTCTCAGCCAGCTTTTATGACTTTCTCACTTACGCACAAGAGGATTGCAAGGTTTTGAGCATGACGTCTTCTTTGCTGCATGAGGAGTACTTCAAACTCAACCCAGGAGCTGCCTTTTTACATTTAAGTGCACATCACTCGGTCAACTTACTTCACTCATTCACAATTCACACATTGTCACTGCACTTTGCATAGAAGTGGTGCAAGGTTTCACCGAGCAGTGCTTGAAACACTCAAGCCTGACAGGTCTAGACACAACGGTACTCTAATTATCAGTCAAGTTGAATTGTCACTGCACTTCAGAAGGATATAGTAACACTTCTCAAACAAGACCAACACACTTAACGCACTGTTTTAATAGAGCAGTCTTCTACAACACTTCAGGCATCGTCTTAAATAGATCGGCCTTTTATGATGGCCAGACCAGGTATTCCTAAATAGCCTGGGAAGGTTCCCAGTCAGGCAAAAATGAATGAGGTCATATGTATGGTAGGTCATTTTGCAGATTAATGGGCCTACCAATTCCTATCGGACAATTGATTAATTGGTGGCCTGCACCATCAAATCAGTTGCATGGAGTTTGAAGGCGTACCTTTAGCGTAGCTTTATCATCTGCAAAGGATGTGCATTCCAGCACTAGTCTTTTGCAGGCGTTCACACCTTCTAAACTGCCTCGGATTGGATCGTGACAGAAGGGCGTTGTCCAGACTCCCGGAAATAGTTCACTCCATGTTTGAGTTTTCTGGTTACAAAATAGCTTGCAATTGCCACCGCCAACAGGAAAAAGAACACCTGAAAATTGCAAGGGAATTAGGCGCATGGTCAAGATTAGAGGTGGCAGGTATTGCGAAAGGAGAGGAATAAGCTCCATCGTGGATGTGGAAGCCGTGTGATTTGCTATCCCAAAATATTGAACCCTAAATATTGCAGCTATCTACTGGCCGGCTGGATGAGGTCAGTGGGTACCTAGTGCCATTATGCAGGAGAAAAAAAAAGAAAGAAAAAACTACGCAGGCAGTGCAAACACTCCCCACATCAATTGAGGAAACAGGATAGCTAGGGCTGAGGCACCGTGTATTCCCTCCACCAAGAAGGTAAACAAAGTTGATGGAGACCAGGAAGGTTACTAGCAGTACCTGTGCGTGACCTTGCTGATAAGAGTTGGAAGAACCAATGTGCAAGGCACTCTTTACCTCACGCCCTAGGCTCCACTCACCGGTATGGCAATGGCTGGCCCCAAAACTTCAGCTTCACTTGGTTCTGAATCGTCATCACCGGGACTAGGTTGCAGCGCTGGGCGGCTATTGCTAGATCCAGTCACCTGCAATTACATAAACAAATTGATTTATAATTCCAGCTTTGATTAGAGGGGGGGAAGGGTTCAGGATAAAAGGCAAGACAAGGATCAGAGCCCTTTCCAAGAAAGATACAGCAAAAAAAGGATAAGAGCAAGCAAGGTTGCTATCCAGGGAACTTTTGCTTCATGCATGAAGCCTGACCTTGCGTACATAGTCCTGTTACATAATTCCTTACTTTTGATGTGACAACAGCGGTCAAATAAAAAGAGAACCAAACTTCCCCATGTAGTTTAATAAAGGCTGTGCGCCACGAAAAGTTTTTGTACCTTAGGCGTTTACCTAGCTATTAAAGGAAACAACAGAGGTTTTAGCCACTTTCTCTGCGCCAAAGAACCTCAATCCACCCAGCTTTCCTCCACCCTTTTCTTTAACTGAAAATGCTACACCTCTTGTGCTAGAGGCAAATAAGTGTTCAACCAAATTCACGTGTCCCTTGCGAACGCTTTGCATGGATTTGATAGTGCTTGTTGAGTGGTCTTCGAGCTGATGTTGCAAACAAAATGGATTTCTGTCCGCAACCCACCAGATCTTGCATGCTGTGCTAGGGGAATTAATTCATTCTCATGTAAGGCTCCTCTTTGCTCACCTTCACTGGCTGTCCGTTGAACTGTAAGCCAGGCAATAGGGTGTTGCCAGCCTCCTCCGCGCTCAGGCTAACAAGCTCCTCCTGCATACCATGAAAGAGTGACGTCATTGTTGAACACTGAGAGAAGAAAAGTGCAGCAAAGCCACAATTTCTTCTCTTCAGCCACAACAACTTGCAATGGACAACTTTTCTATTCAGCTGCACAAAGTTTACCATAGCTATTCTAAAAGCGCTTGCCAAGCATCAGCACGAGCGCACACACGCGCGCGCATACACACAGACACACCTCCAAAGCTGCAGCCTGGTCAAGGGTGCTGCCGTCTCCCAGCTCAACCTCAAACTCAGCCACGACAGAACCACGAAGCAGATCCACCTGGGCAGATTCAGGAAGAAAATGATGAAGAGAATCTGGAAGAGAATCCAGCAAGAAAATTCCACCTATGACAGACTTGCGCACAAGGGTTCAACTAAGCAGAATCAGAGAGGTGATGCAGTTTCTATCTTAGCTATACTCTTTTTAAAGCACAGCGTAGCGTTGCTTGGCAAAAAGGAATCAACAGCAACCAAAAATATCAGAGAGGTGATGCAATTTCTATCTTAGCTATACTCTTTTTAAAGTACAGTGTAGCGTTGCCAGGCAAAAAGGAATCAACAGCAACCAAACAAATCCACACTGGCAAGGGTCAATATTGAAATAGGAAGCAGGAGGTGGTATTAAGTTCAACTGCCGCGCATTATGGAACAAACAAGTGCTTCATTCATTCAAATGGAAACGCAGCAGGGAGTAACTGTTTGTCAAGGGATCAATACCCGAATACATAACGCACCTGCACAAACTCTGGGCACTGCTCTGGACCATTGTGGGAGAAAAACTGCCGGAAATTGCTGTACACATTTTCAGCATAGATGTGCCTGAGATCCTCCAGGAAGGTTTGGTTGCCATCAACATCATCGTAGTCCAGGTCCAGCTGCGCAAAAGAGACGAAGGCAGCAATCCTTTGTAACTGCTGAACTCAAGCAGCATCCCTCTGCGTTCATCATCAACCAGACCCACAACAAACTCACCAAAACGCTCAGTAAACACACACACACACACACTTAACTATCAATTAAACACACACTTTTAAACACGCTCATACCCTGCAGGGACATTCCGTATCATAAAGGCCTTTCAGACTTCTAAAAACGACACGATGACCGGTTGCTCACACTGTTGTGTCAAGATTTTCTGATCCCTGACCTGCTGAAGCGCGCGTAACCATTCATTACTCAGTGATAAAGAGATGGTTGCAGCATGCAAGCAAGAACAGAAAAGCAAATCTATGCAGGCAGAAGAAACGCCCCCCACATCGACTAAGGAAAAGGAGAAACATTGGCTCAAAGGAGCCGTGAGTCGCCTCCATCACTGCATGCAAGCAAACATGGGCGTGCATTAATTTGCTTTGCTGTGGTGCACTGCTGTGCACTGTGCTTCAATGTGGTGCACTGCGGTGCATTGTGGTGCACTGCTGTGCACTGTGCTTCAATGTGGTGCACTGCGGTGCATTGTGGTGCACTGCTGTGCACTGTGCTTCACTGCTGTGCACTGTGGTGCACAGTGATGCAGCTTTGATCATTGGCCTTGTTGGTTATACCATGATGTAGCCTCAACCAAGACGTTGGTTTTGTAGACCTGACTGTGATGGAGCATACACCTTGTAAACCTTACCGTGATGTAGTTCACAGAACGGATGTTGCTGCTCTGACAGGGGTCAGTAGATGGCGTCGGCTGGGTGGGCGGGGGAGGAGAAAAAGGCAAAGGTAGGCCAGGGGGAGGAGGAGGAGGGGGTGGCGGAGGTAGGCCAGGAGGAGTTGGAGAGGGAACTGGCACTTCACCAGGCGGGGAAGGTGGGGGTGGCGGGAGATTGGGTGTCGGGGGAGGCTGTAGTGGAGAAGAAGGTGGAGACGGGGAAGTTGGGGGTGAAGTGGGGCTAGGAGGCTGTGTGTAAGAAACAATCACATGCCTTCCGAGCTGCTTGGTGTTGCAGGTCAGGATGCTTGGGTTGCCTCCTTCAAAGTGAATGTCGCTGTTGACTACCTCTGGAGAGAAGGTCTCCTCTTCTTCATCAGGCACCAGCCGCACGCATGCTGCTGCTCTGCCTTCCCAAGACACTCCTCCTGGAGACAGGCGCAGCATTGTGCAGCAGCTCTCAATGGCTGGCAGCAGGATTAAGAAGGACAAAGATAACTACTTAGGATAAGTTCAGGTCAGGGTTTAGGGTTTCTTGTTTCAGGTTTTAAGGTGAAGTGAGTAGAAGGCAATACTGGCAAGAAGCACTCCAAAACAGGAGAACAGGGACTTGTGTGCAATGCCTCTTACTGTTAAGGGGGATGGACTCATCAAGTGAGGAGTCTCTGCCATGCACACCACCACAAATGAGAGGCTGCACATGCATATACACATCATATGCTTTACATATATGCATACAACACTGCGCTATAAGACCCAAGTTAATTGTTGCTGGTAATGAGCAGGTAAGTGAGCATAGTATGTCAAGCAGACCATCACAATGGCAGGTTGAAAATGTTGCAATTGTTGCAATGCTGCAAGCAGATCATCACAATGGCAGGTTGCAGGTGTTACAAACTGTTGAAATCATTGCATTGGAAATCCTTGCATTACCCCTCACCATTGATGGGAATGAGTAGGTCAAATGAGCAGTCCCTGTCAAGCGTGTCGTCACATAACGCAGCGCTGTCCGACTTGAAGTCGAGTTGCACCTCAAGGACACCTTCGCGGAAAGTAGAGGGCCACCAAATTTGATACAACCTTTTCTTTTGTGCACTCCAACACCTTGAGTGATGTAGCAGCTTCATGCTAATGCACGATGAGTGGACTCTGCAAGCAGCAACTCAAGCACAACCTGGTGTTCTTGGAACACAAAAGCACAAGAAAACACGTATTTGCAGCAGGTAGACCCTACCTGACACCGCCTGGGGATCGTTCTGTGCCATGTCAAAGTGGCCTGGGATGACGTTGGGCCAGTCCACTGTGGCTGCTGTGAAGACCTCAGGGTCCCTCACGTAACTCAGGAACAGCGTAAGGATGTTCTGGGTAAAAAAGGGGGACAAGCGCAAGGAACAGTGTGAGGCTGTTCTGGATAAGAAAGGAGACATGCAAAATGGTCAGGAACAGCATGAGGGCGGTCAATGGTCTGGATGAGGAGGGGGATAAGTGCAGTGGTCAGTGCATCTGAAACTTATTGACTGTGCCAAAGCCTTGGGCCAGATACTGATAGCCAGGAAGCCAACCATACTGCCATGCGCCTGAAACATGCAGCAGCCTTCCTTAGAGCAGCTGCGAGGCACCTCTTTCCTTTACAGCTCACCCGTGTGCCACAGACAGAGCTCTGTCTGCACCATTCCGAGAATGCAGCCCCTGAATTGGGCATTACTGCACCAGCGTCCACGACGTCGCCCCTGCACCCACAGCACAAAGCTAATTGGTTGCGGGATGACTCATTGATCAGGGATTTTTATTGGCATCTAAGTTTAAACACGCCCACGAGGGCATGAGGCACACCAAAGGTACACATTTGTTGGCTGCAGGCTGACTTGTTGAGCGGAGTACGCATTGATATCATTCATGTTGAAACATGGCCATGAGGGCATGGGGCACACCAAAGGCACACATTTGTCAGCTGCAGGATGATTTGTTGAGCGGAGTACGCATTGATATCATTCATGTTGAAACATGGCCATGAGGGCATGGGGCACATGATGGATCCACAGCTAAAAAGGTTTTTTGGTTGTGAGATGAGTCATTGCGCGGAGCACTTGGCAATTTTAGTTGGCATCCAAGTTAGAACATGGCCATGTGGGCATGGGGCACATGATGCACCCAAAGAAGCAAATTGAACCTGAGGCCGTTCTGTTGGGGTTTTGGGCACTGATCCCCTTGGTGGACCCTTTCTAGGAACCAAAAAGAACAATCCAATCCAAAAACAACTAAGAAGATATAAGAGCCTGACAGCGCACACTTTGGCCTCACCGGCCAAGAACATTGACAGCAAAGTTGTCTATGATGGCCCTGGCAGTGTCCCTGCGCGTGTTGCGGCTGACCCCGAGGTTGGCACGGCTGCTTGTGGCAAAAGTCGAGGTGCCAGCTGGGGAGTTCCTTTGCAAGACAGAGCCTGCGGGCAGATCAAAAACATGACACTTATTACATGCCCCGGCGAGTGAGCTGAGCTCAACCCAGCACAAAACCTTTTGATGTGCACTTCCTAAATATTAGCTACAAGAAACCAAGTCAGAAATGCTTGTTGAACTCACGGGCTTCCTTGATGGACTCCATAAGCCTGTTTGCTGTCGTCCAAGCGCTCTCGTGTTCACCCCCAGCCAGAGTAGCCGCCGACCTGCATAGATACACATTTCATCTGCTATATTTTTAAAGGGACCATCAGATTCTCTGGGCTCATGTTGTCATACCAAGAGGAGGAGCATCAACGCTTTTGGCTCTAACACGCGCCTTTGCATGCCCCTTGTTCAGTTTTCCCTGACACTGTCCAAATCTAAATGTCTACCAGAACTGACCACAACCAATTGCACATCCAAGTGAAACAAGCCAAATCAGGTCAGCCCGATCCATGCAAAACAGCGTTTCGTCTATGTTTGACGGTTGCAAGCGCTACAGGCCTTCTCTTTTCTTGCACAGCTCTAATGGACAGGGAACTGGTTGGAATGCAGCATTAACACATTCAACCTCAAAAAGAATGGACAGCAATACAACTTGCGGATGTGGCACCTCAAGCCTGCCTGACAGCACAGCCGAGTGCAGAGGATCGGGCTGCATAAAAGAATGTCATTCCCATCAGCTTTTTGGTGAGGCCATCAATAGCTGGCTAGATAGGAAATCTTCCTTAACGACCGCAGTTGGAATTGGTATGAGTAGACTTGTCTTTTCTCTTCTTTTGCAGGAAACTCACAGTCCTGCACTTCCAAGCGCCTGGCCGATGGTTGTGAAGCCAATGGTGTCAACGCCTGATGCATCCAGCTTCTCGAGTGCATTGAGGACAAGCTGCAAGTGATGCGCAGTATGGGTTGCGTAAGATATGTATACAAACAGCAGTGCAAGGGTGCAAGAGTGTATGATGCACAGTACAGGAGGAAAAGCTGCAAATGATGCACAGTATGGCTTGTGTATGAGATGTACACAACCAACAGTGGAGGGATAATAGAGTATATGATGCACATTGTAGGAATCGCAGTACAAGAGGACAAGCTGCAGAGGGTGTGCAGCGAGAACAATGGTAAAAACAGGCTTTGGTTCCGGCCGAAGTACTCATGACCCGGGCTGAGCTAGAAAAAGCTACATAAGCAGAGAAAACACTCCCCACATCAGTTCAGGAAAAGAGGGACACCTAAGCAAGAACCCTGCCACTTGCACTTTGTTGCCTACAGCAACACACACTGCAAAATCAAAAGAGACAAGAATAGAAAAGAAAAGGAAAACTATGTAGGCAGTGAAAACACTCCCCACATCAATTAAGGGTACCATGGACCGAGGCACCGTGTACCCACTCCACCAAGAGAAGGAAAATGTGAAAGGGGATTAGGAGGGTTTCTAGCAGTACCCATGCCTGAACTTGAGGTCTAATTAGAACTACAATTCTGATCAATGCAGGGCAGAAAAATGCACTCTTGGAGCCGTGAATCATCTGTCAAGCAACTCTGCCTATTATGTGTAGATGCAACGCCTTCCTTCGACAAGCACGCGTTCAATGAATGCCATTAATCCCTGCAAGGTTATGTAGCTGCAACAGCAATTGCTGCCGCCACCTAATGCTGATGGGGTTGATGGCTCTCATTACCATATGGCGTGCCAGGACACCGTCCAACACGCCCGGTCAACCTCAGGATGCCATACAAAGTAGCAAAATACATGAACTTAAGCACCTGTCCCATAAAATTTGAGGGCAAAACTGGAAAGGATGATCCTCAACCTGTCGCTCACTTGAAACTTAATGCAAGCACCTCATCCGACTTGCATTTTTAGTGCAACACACTCCATGCCTGACGACGCGCTTTCGAGCATGCAATCCTTCAGCAATGCCCGGGAAAAAACCTGAGGCATAGCCTGATTATGTTTCAACATTGCATTACTTTTAACACGATTTCATGTCCAGCCAGACGTAACGTGTACGAGTGCCGAAAGCCACATTGTTGCATGTACACTGCCCCAGGAAGGGCTGGCAGGGCTTCGCTGCAATATGTTCGGACCTGAGTGTATAAAGAGTTCTTTCTGTGAACCTGCCCATGAGCAGTGTTCAGTTTCTCCAGTTCATGGACATTCCCGAGTAAGAGAGCAAAGCTAGCTAGCCCCAACTGCAATCCTCCAGTGAGGTGATGGGAGATCCAGATGAGGAATGCCATTGCATTTTTACCTGGCCAGTCAACACCGCCTGGCTGGCATTTGGAGCTTGCCGGTTGAAGGTGTCTCTGATGCTGCTGAGGACGTTTAGAGCTTCAGGCAGGCCAGCGCTCTGCGAATGGAAAGCAAGGACGAAGAAATGCAGAAGGTGTCTCTCATGCTACTGGGTTAGTCCCGGGCTTCAGGAAGGCCAGCACTCCGCAAACGGCAAGGAAGAATGAAGAAAAGCAGATGAAAGAAATGCAGAAGGTGTATCTAACGCTGTTGATTTCGTGCAGAACTTCAGGCAGGCCAGCACTCTACAAGTGGCATGGAAGGTAGGAGAAATGCAGGATTAAGTAGTGAGGCGATCGAGGAGCATGCTTCTATGGCACGTCTATCTGGCACATTCCAAGCACAGAAAAACACTTCAACAGGAGCACAATTTGCGCAGCAGAAATGAGGAAACAGATGCTTCTCAAAAAAGGCTTGTGCTGCTCCACCTAGACTTTCTGCGGGCACAAATAATTAGGCCGACAGCCGCCTCAACCCCCCTCCACCTAAACCTCCAGCACAGCAACAAGGTCACCTTGGCCAACACGTTATCTTCAACCCAACTCCGCCTCCAACACAGCCAGCAGCCTAGGCAGGCCTTAAATGATTGAATCTTGTGGTAGCCCACACAGCTTTTAGCGACCACAAGCACTCAGGCTGACAGCCAAATCAACTCAACCCGCCTCCTCCATCTCCAACACAGCCTGCAGCCTGAGCAGAGGCCTCCAGTGATTGAACCAGGTGCATTTCCACCTCCACCCCCACCTCTTTCAGCACAGCCTGCACCTAAACCAACCCACCTCAACCTCCAACACAGCCTGCAGCCTGAGCAGGCCTTCAGTGATTGAATCGGATGCGCTTTGCTCGCCGTCCTGCTTCAATCCACGGCTTGCCATGAGGCTCCTGCGTTGCCCTGATGCCTGCCAGCTGAATTGGCTTTGCACGGGTCTCAGCTTATGCTCCTTGTACACTGGACCAGCAGCATGCGCAGCGCCTCCAGGAGAGAGGGCGTTGCTCAGGCCTGGTGGCGAGGAACTTCCAAGGAGGCCTCCATTGGCATTGGCATTGGCATTGGCATTGCCATAGCCGTTGCCATTGGCATTACCGTTACCATTGCCATTGCTGTTGTCGTTGCCATCGCCATAGCCGTTGCCGTTACCATTGCCGTTACCATAGCCGTTGCCATTGCCGTTGCCATCGCCATAGCCGTCGCCACTGCCGCTGTTGATGATTGAATTGATGTAGCCTGAAAGCATGTAAAGGACGTGCTTTACGTCACAATTTATGCGGCTGCCTCCTTTTTTACAAGATTTGACTGCAGAGAGAAAGCAGCTGGAAGAAGGGTCATTCCTCTCCCTTCATGCACGCCTGCATTGCATTCCTCTCCCTTTCAAGCATGCCTGCACTTGTGTTGCTTGCCATGACATAGTCGTAGAGTGTGCCCAAAGAAAAGGGAAGTGTACACCACCCAAGATGCTCCACAGAGGAAAAAGAAAAAGTCTACGCTAGCTAAGAGGCCGCGTGCATTACGGAAGGGTTCCCCAACAAGGAAGCTCGCATGGGTCTCACCAAAGGGTCCTCAAACCTAGCATAGACCCTTTGATGCACGCCTGATTCATGTTGCTTGAAATGGCATACACTTCACGCATGCCTGCCTCCTGCAGAGCAAATGGTGAAGCCTCTAGGTGCATACAGCCCTTGATTAAGGTTACAGCCTTAATTTATTTATTTATAACTTTACACACCTACAGGGGCTTATAATCGCTCTTTCACATCTACATTCTCCAGAATTGAAAGACGTGCACCGACTTTTTTGCACTCTAATTAGCCTTCCATTCCAATGCACTTGACCGTTTTGTGTTTGTGGCTGCCTCAGCCAAAGGCATCAGTACAGTTGTAGACAGTGAGCCAAGGTTATGAGCGCGCGCCCCATTGTGTGTATTTCATCATTGCAGTGGTGACTCAATGGGTGTGCCCTTGCATACCCCATGGTGAAACATTGTGAGGGCCGTAAAAGAAAAGGAAAGAAACAAAGATCTACGCATGCCATTACACTGTGTGCATTACAGAACAACCGGCTGTAAGAGCAAAAAGGAATTCACAATGCAATTCATTCCTCACCATTGAGCACTTTGTAGCCATTCAAGGATCAAGTTGCAAGAAACTTGGCACCAAGCGAAATTACATATTTGAGACCAGCGCGCTCCTCACCGTTGAGCTCCTTGTATCCATTCAAGACGGCACCAGGATCGCCAGAGTTGGTGAGGCGCAAAAAGTTGATACGAGCCATCAAGACAAAGAGGTCTGCCTGGCTGTAATATTCTGAAGGCGGCAGCAGCTCGAATGTAGAGGTGATTCTTTCACTCCTTCCACCACTCCTGTGTTTTTTCAGTAAGAAGTAAAGCTTCCTGAACTAAACAAGAAGATGGCATGGACAGGAAGTTGGACGCACAGCACCAAAGCCAAGGCTGCTTCCGACCAAAATAACAACTGAATTTAGGACATGTATTAAATTGTTTTACTATGCCACAAAGCATCATGGTGCTGAACATGGAAATCGGATGATCAATGCGTCATTAGGAATCACCTTCTTGTTTGCTCTGCCACAAGCAAGCAGTGACATTCCCGTGTCAGCACACCACACTTCCATACCTAAATCCTCGCTTCCTAAGTCACCACGCTTCCTAACTCCTCACAGACCTGTGTCAGCACACCACACTTCCATTCCTAGATCCTACTTACGCACCTGTCAATGGCAACAACATAAATGGTGTAGGAGCGCACACCATCCACCGCGTACATAGGTACAGCGCTGCTGAAGCTTGCGGGCTGAACTGGCTGCACAGAACACAAGTGTGGTTTGTCTCTGTGTCAGCAGGTTGAGGCTGGACGAGGTAAGGCTTGCATGAAGCATGGCAGCTGCAGGTTATGGCAGGCTGAGGTGAGGCAGGGTAAGGCATGCATGAAGCATGGCAGAGCTGCAGGTCAAGGCAGGCTGAGGCAAGGCAGGTTGAGGTGAGGCAGGTCAAGAGGTGAAGCACGGCAGTTGCAGGTTAAGGCAGGTTGAGGTGAGGCAGGTTGAGGTGAGTTGGGTGAAGCGGGCCTAGGTGAACTGGATAAATCAGGTAGGGCAGGCTGAAGTGAAGCAGGTTGAGGTGAGGCAGGTTGAGGCGAATTGGCTGAGGCGGGTCAGAATGAATCAGGAGACTTGGGCAGGATAGGCAAGATGAGGCGGTTTGAGGTGAATAATTTGGGCTGTGGACAGGAATGTGTAACGTGGAAAGCTGTAGCACGTGTTCTGCAGGTACAGTTAACCAATGCGTGTTAATAAAAACTGCAGAGCAAAATTAAACAATAAAAAAATGCACGAATAAAAAACGTAAAACATGGGAATCTGAAGAGCATACGTCCCTTTGCTCTCAGCCCCTTTGCTCTCAGATAATGTCCTCCCTTCAAAAGCATGTGTGCCACTTTCTTCTGTCTCTCTCCATAACTACCCATATGGCTCCCTACTTGTCTTCAATTCACCATGTTCAAAGCTTTGATTTTTATTTACATTTGCCAAGAGCAACAAACATGATCATTTTTTTACATAAGCTACTTATTTTTTTATTAACTGGCTAGCAGTCAGTTGCTTAGTATGGAGGGCTTTTTGCTCCTGCAAAGCACAATCAAAGATGGCGGAGATATGCTCTCACACGCACCATGTTGTTACCCGCGTCGTCAACGTAGCCAAATTCATAGTTCAGGAGGCCAACTCCACCGCTGAAACCATTGGCTTGGGCCAGGAACTCTATATTAGGAAGCTGGGCTGAGGTCCTGCAGGCCCCAAAGCAAATAGTATGTCATAGCACTCCAGAGTGATTGTCAAAGGTCAATGAGAATGACTCTTGTTTTTAATAGAGGAGTTCTATGCGTCATGTTGCGCAACTTGTTATTGCAATTCAAAGTGATTGTTTGGGGGGTCTTAACAAGTGTGAGCTCATGTCCATTTTTGATCATAGTTGCGTGTGAACCTGCTGGGCTCATGTCCGTTTTAGACTAAAAAATGGTGGAACAGTGTCCATCCTAGAACACAATTGCTTGAGAATCTGCTGGAGCATTTCAAGGAAAGAGAAGCAGTCAGCAGCCAGCAGCCAGCCGAGCATCAGAGTTTTCATTTACAGACTGTGAGGCAGACAAGGAATGTTCAAGTGAACAATAAGAACATCAAAGTTTCATTTTCAGATTGTGTGGCAGACAAACAAGGTTTAAGTGAACATTAACATAAGAATCAAAGTCTTCATTTTCAGGCTGTGAGGCAAACAAGCCATTTTTAAAAGAACTTATACATGCACAAATAATGCAATCAATGTAAGTAAAAAAATGTACATTTGAAAAAACATGTCAAAAAGTTTTTGATACAAGAAAAAAGGATGTTAAACAATAACCGCAGACTTACGGAGACAGCCTCAGGCAAGCTTCTTGAGGAGTGAGGCTGCATACTGGTGGCCTGCAAAGCGTGAAATGGATGGAAATGTGTTTGAGCATGCAAATGCGGGCTGTGCAATGTGCAAGTGACATTTACAATACTCTGCAATTACATCACACAATCGCTTTCTGGGCATCAGCTTATTCCCACTCCCTTGCTGATGCACAGGCTTTTACTTCCACCCTGAACCATTAAGGAGCAAGCACACATATTTCTAAGTAGGCAAAGCAACTCCTCAGTAGTTCTGTAAATAGATTGTGAGCCAGGGGGCTAAAAAGTTCCAGAGCAATGCTCACCCAATCAGGTTAACAGAAGTACTTGAGGTCCCAGTAACTTCATTGACGCCCGTGATGGTGGCGGTGCAAGCGATGCTGACCTCTCCGAAGCTGGTCACAGGACAATCAAAGTGGAAGGAATTGTCCTGAGTTGACACTGTCACCATTTCTTCAGGCTTACGGGGTATGTCCTTACAAGCTGCTTGGACTACAAGAGATAACGCATTTCCCAAGAAACACCCGGAAGACACGAAGGAGCATACCAGAAGACATCCAGGAGCAACCAGCATTATAACACACACCACAAAGATCGAACAGTGTTTGCAATGGCAGCCTTTTCCTGCCTCACCTTGGAAGGATTTGGGGCCGCAAAGTGACAGATGCCGCAGAAATTGGCTCTAATGATTGTAAATTCCCTCCCAGCACGTCTCGCTCTACTACAACATTACCATCTAGCCTCCACCTGTGGGTGACGTGATAGTGCCATGTTGCAGCAGGCCGTTATGCAGGCAATTTTCTCAACAAGCCTATTTCAAAACTCAAACTGGCATTTGTCCTAACTGCCTATTTTGTTGCCAGGAATGGCTGGCAGGTGTTCAGAAATGGTGACTGCCATTGTTCCTCAGTTTGTGAATGTACGAGTAGACCTGAGTGCTGAAGGAACAGGCCACGTACACTTACTCAAAGTTGCTGATACTCCCCACGCTGTCAAGATTTGTATAGAATGAGAGCTGCATTGCAAAAATAGAATCCAGATATGGCTTAAATCAAATGAAGCGAAGGCGGGACAGCGATCATTTATGAGATGATTTCACTCACTCATTCAGACAGTACCTGAGCACAACACAGTAGATCCTGAGGAAGCTGCAAGGATAGCAAACATAAACCACCATTTTCAAGTACCTACCGGCCTGCTTGATTGATGCCGGCTAGGACATCTTCCAGTGCAGTCTTGTATGACTGTAAAATTTAAGACCTGCATTTGTGTGATAACGAACTTGCAATTGTTTTGTACATTTCCATCCCTTGCATGGGTAAAAGAGCCAGTTTTAAAGAAATAGTTAATGATCTGCCTTGCAAGTCAGCAGGGGTGCACCATCCGATGAAGAGCAACAGATTTACGGCCAGAAAGGCAAGCCCCTCTCCATTTATCCTACATGGTGCACATGGATGGATTTGGTGGCAACAGCTTGACCCTCAACCCTAATGTTTTAAAGCCAGGACGCCCTTCCTCACCTCTTTTACAGTAAGCACACGAATGGCTCTGGTGGCAACAGCCTGGCGTTCCACTCCTTGAGCAACCTTGGACACCGTGACTTGTATGAAAAACCTGATTATACCATGTGCAATATTGAGGATTTTCTTATGCCACTAGACTGACCTCTTTTTGCCTGTGAAGATATGTCAATCAATGTGTAAAGTCTCACCACATCTGCTGCAAAGTACAGGCCCATACTCTTACCATGTTTAATCCTGCCAGAGTTTGGTGAAGGTGTAAGAAATGGAGCACTATGTCGAGGGAAAAAGACCACAGGGGGCAGCTGGGGCGTCAAGGGAAGAAAAGAAAAACGCAGGCAGAGGAAACCCTCCCCACATCAATTTAGGAATCAAGGGGTAGCTGAGGCCTCAGATGGGTTTACCTTTCAGGTGCCTTCAGCTTTAAGTGCCTCCATTGGGAAAGGGAGCTCTGGTGCAATAAGCTTAATAATCAAGCTTAGTTTCAACAATTTATTTATTGCAGAGCTTGAAGCTTGCCAACTTGGGGTATGTCTAACTTAAATCTGAGTACAACATAATTCTCCACATTAATTTCCATTACAGTTCACCCAGTGCGTTGAAATGAGTGCTTCTTGGTGATTTGCAGTAGTTTTACACCAAAAGACATTTGCAAACGGAACAGAGTGAGATGACCAAGTGTTTGATGAGGTGTGCAATTTGTCATTCCCCTCAGGAAAAAATCAGTATTAAGGTGCCAAAAGTCGGCCAGAGATTGATAGCTCCTGACCGTTATCCAGCTATGTTAAAACAAATGGATTATCACTACCTAGTAACAAAAAGTTAAACTGCCCAAAAGTAGCACCCATCTTGTGTGATCTGACGTCGCAGGAGAGATCTGGGATCATCTGGACATCCGATCTTTAAACTTCATGGAATAAACATGGCCGACACACTTGAATTTGATAATACACGTGAAAAAGGAAATCTTCCTGCACACAGGGCAGCTGCTGCCTTCTGGGATAAAGGCACACTTTTTCACGCACCTTTCATTTGGGTCTGCGTCCACAAAACGTGATGCGTTTACCCTCCATAAGCTACCATCCTGATCCCCAATGTACGCCGGATCATCAAAACAGGAACTGATGCCGTCTTCACGCAAACAATCAAAGGAGAACCTGAATAACAGAAGGCCAGAAGCAATTGATATACATACATGCACATACACACTAGTTGCAGATTCATCTGCTTATTTCATTGGGTCTAAAGTGTACGTCTCTCCTTTCTACTCTGGCCAAACTCAGCTTTTGTATTCCTTGCGCATCTTTAAAGGCAACACCACTTCAGTATGCGCGTGTAGCAAGAGCACATTGCTGCATCCACTGCAATCATACCAGCAGAAGCAGAATTGATTCTTGAGAGATGCTGCAGGGTGCGCCATCATCCTGGCAATGGCAGTGCATCTGTGCTTTCATGGTGCCTGCACCAGTTTTAACACACCTCATTGGGATGATATTGGTGGGGTCGCTGGGATCAAACGAAGCACTTGCGTCAAATGTGGCCTCTTGGTTGGCACTAGAAACTGCCCCTTGAGGGGTGCCATGGGTGAAAGCAGCAAGGATGTCAGCACCCTCCACTAAAACATCCTGTTTAAATGAATGTGGAAGCATTCTCCCCTCTGTGTCATCAGGATTGAAACGCCAACAAACGAACTGCAACTGATCAATCAAGAAGCCTCAGCATCCAAGAAAGCAAGGGCGCATGCTCTTACCTGCGTGCCTGTTGTGATGTTCTGGTTGTCAGCAAAGCGTGCCTCCAGTCTGATTGTGAGCTTATCCTGAGGAACAATCCCTGCCTTGACCAAATCATCATTTTCAACGCTGAGGAGAACGTTGTCCCTCCAGCCGTCCCCGCCAAGGATCAAGCACTCCTCCTCACTTCCTTCAAAATTGACCCGCTTCTCACAGGACCACCTAAAAATGGCCTGCAAAAAGAATAGTTAAGAAGGCAAATGGTTCCAAACAATGAGTGCAGCATCAGGCAACAAGGCATGGAAATGTGGTTCAGAGGTATACGGTGCACGCGTGTGCTTCCTGCAGTGAAGCGACAAAGCATTCTATGAGAAATGATTTGTAATATTTGCTTTCTCCTTAGCTTGGGAATGGCTCCAATTGAACAGAATTTCTCTATGCTATGAAACATATTTCCAATGAGGCATGCTGGTTAAGCCTTCAATTCTGCGTAGCTCTCTTCCACACTTCCACAATAGAGCTCTCACCTAGAGATATGATGAGGTGAAGTAGCTCAATACCCTTGAAAATATCTAGAGCTCTTAAACGGGCACGCCTGCAACCCTCTTTTGCCAACAAACATTACATGATCCAATGCATAATCCAATGGCAACTGTCAGATGGTCACCTCAAAACACTGGCTGCGTTAAAGCAGATGGGCCATGCATTTCCTATGGCCATCGCATCAGATCACATCACAGCCACACCTTGCTTCCTTCACAGATTGAGGGAGTGTACACAGAGGCATCAAGATCACATCACAGACTCACCATGCTTCCTTCACAGATTGAGGGAGTGTACACAGAGGCATCAAGATCACATCACAGTCACACCTTGCTTCCTTCACAGATTGAGGGAATGTACACAGAAGCATGAAGATCACACCACAGACTCACCTTGCTTCCTTCACAGATTGAGGGAGTGTACACAGAGGCATCGAGGCGTAAGCCAAAGGTTGAAGGTAGCACATAAGTTCCAGGCACTGCCGGGGTCACCACAGGAAGAATGTTGGCTGCCTGTTTTGTATCAGCAAGGCCAAGAACAAGCTTTAAAAAATTCCAAGTAGAATTAACGTACTTGCAGCATGTCAGTCAAAGGTCTCTAAAAAGCTGTGACGTGCACCTATCACAGCATCTATGCCTGTGCACCGAGGGCTCTTTCAAAAGCTTGGATGTAAGAACAGTGACAGTCTTCCTAGGATGGGTGGCATCTATGCCTGTGCACCGAGGGTTGGACTTTTGGAGGTTTTCCTCCACCGTGCTTTCCAGCTTTTTAGAAAGCTTGGATGTAAGAACTGTGAGAGTCTTCCTTGGGTGGGTGGCACCTATGCTTGTGCACCAAGGAAGCTAGACCTTGAGATCTCCTTCCACCTGTTTCTCAAGCTGGTGCGTAGCTGGAGCAGAATCCTGGCCCAGGAAGCTGGTGACTGTCAATGAGATGCAGTACTTTTTGCTCACTGAGAGCGCTTCAAGGGAAGAGCTCCTCAAAGTAAGGCTGAGTAGCCCATCCCTGTGGCCGTAATGTATGCATCAAATAGTAAGGATCAGAAGCTGATCCCTGTGACTGCAATTCAATGCTGGGCAACTGAACCATGTCGCGGCAATGTATGCATGGAATAAAGTAGGACTGAGTGGACCAATCCCTGTGGCCGCAATGTATGCATAATAAAATATGGTAGAGCAGCTGACCCCTGTGGCTGCATTGTAATACTTAGCAACTGAACCCTGTGGCGGTAATGTCTGCATCAGATAACTAAGGCAGAGCAACTGGTCCATGTGGCCGCGATGTATGTGGTAAAACACTTAGCCAGGCACCTTGTTTCAGCAAAAGCATGCACTCCTTGTCTTATTAAGAACAACCATGGATACCCTGGCCGAGCTGATGGCATTAATGTCAAGGTGCATTCACGTTGACCATGCCTGGCTCAAGCCTATCTCAATGATTATTTTCACAGTGAAAAGCATACGACACAAATAAACGATGCCAAAGCATTGTTTGCAAAAACAACTCACCTGTTTGCCAGGTCAATATCATTCTCTAGTTCATCAGTGGTCACACAGTCCTCATCCAGACTATTGTTTGTTTCCCAGGTAACTGAAAAAACAAAATTGAAATGAAAATGATCTTTAGCGGTCAAGAATGGCTGAAATCTTGTTGAACGTTGAAATGAGTCACATAATACCCTTATATTTGGCCCCGACATAAAGCACAGCCCTCATACTAAGGCAAATAAGCTGGGAGAACCAGAAGCGTCATCTTATCCTGAATCAGATACAACACATTGCAGCACCTGAGCATCAGGAAAAGGCAGATGCTTGTTTTCATCAATAATTTCAAGTTTGACGCAGGGCAACAGTTGGAAGCACGAGCTAGGCAAGACCACATAACACCTTTACCACTCTCAAGAGCAGCGCAGCAATGACAAACTCACCCACACACCCCTTTAAAATGGGCGCCCACTAGGATCACTATTGACAACAGTGCAGCAATTGAGATCCACCCCTTCTAAATGGGCACTCACCAGGAACACTGGACTTCTGGCCATTGAAGACCACACCAGAGCAATTGACACTCACCCCTTCTAAATGGGCGTCCACTAGAAACACTGGATTCCTGGCCATTGATGACCACACCACAGCAATTGACACTCACCCCTTCGAAATGGGCGTCCACTAGGATCACTGGATTTCTGGCCATTGATGACCACAGGTTCATAACCTTCCCCATCCCCACGCTGGCCTGGGCAAAGTTCGTTTACCTGCATAGACCGATCAAAATAATCATGTGTATGGAAGAGTAATCTTGAAAAGAGCACCACCTTGAAAAGTCTAACGATGAAGCACCTGAGCGCTGAAACATCAATGTTTTGTATAGACACCCACTCAGTGGTAGAGTTGCGCTGGGGACACCAAAGACACATTGAAACAGCTAAATGGTATTCTTTGTCAAGGGCTATGCAAGGCACACTAGTCACTATTTTATTCATCCTAAATAGCACCCAGGATGTAAACATGTAAGGGGGATTTTTCCATGCCAATTCAAACCACACAAGCACACCATTTTGCACATGAAACGATGGTGTCAGGCAGAAGATCTCCATCAGAAACAGCATTCTACATCAAAATGTACCTGTGACGCGGATTCTGTGATGCGAGCAACGGGTTGCGCACAATTGCTGCAGTTTCCAACTTGGACTGAGCCTGACACAAATGATTGTAAAAAAGACAGAAGATCATTGAAGGTCTTTATTCAGGACTTCCATTGGACATCCATTGGCATAACAGAGTCATGAAACCGTTCATGGATTTCCAACAAGCATTTGGCTTACTCGTGCCTCAACACTTGCGAAAAGAAATGTGGGCTGCCCTCTTTCAAAGCCTGGTGCCAACATGTTCATCATCTGCATCATGTTTATAGTGCAGTTTATGCTATCATATTTTCAAAATCTTTAGTGAATAAATGAACCACATGATATTATATGATACATTATTACAGTTTTCATAGCTATTACGTAATGAACCCCAGAATTCAAAACTCGTTTCAATATGGGTGCGATGGGATTTTTGCACCCAGAATTCGATTTATCAAGTCCCTGCAACATTAAAAATGAGTAGAAGGATGGCAAAGAACACAAGCACAGTTGTGTGCAGTCGCAATTAAGCTCCTTTGTTGAAGTGGCTGTTCAACAATCTTGCCCAAGCTGGAGCTACCCAAAGCAGCATCCACGGCTGGGTACCTCTAACCCACAGTTGTGTGCAGTTGCACAATAGCTGCTTTGTTTAAGCAGCTGTTCAGCTTTCTATGTTGCTCGCGCTGGAGCTTCCTAAACAAGCATGAAATAGCAAAGCAGAGCAAGCCCTTGTTGTTCAGCAGCCTGCTTGAGATTCAGCTGACGGCATGAAGGGGGCTCGACAGGGCGGCTGGGGCCTGCTTCTCCATCTCCATCATCCCAAGTCAAATGATTCCTCCTCCTCACGAGGGCACTTGCATGAAGAACCGCTTGTAAGATGGGTTGTTTGCATCACCACAGCCTTTGCATGTCCCATGCTCTTGGTCTGACACCACCACCACCACCACATCATAGCCCTCCATGAGCTTCTGTAGGGGCTCTTCAAATGACGCTTGGCCTTAGCAGGGCCCCTTCATCCGAATCATTTGTTTCAATGCCGTACTGGCCCAGACTCCAACTGTGAAGGTTATGAAACCCTAGGAAAACTAGTATTACATGAGCATCGTGTAACATTATATAACTAATTATGTAATATTACATAATTGAAGTTGAGCACGCCGCACCCTTATCATGCGCGTACCTTTAAGTAGGGAAGAAACACTTGCAAACACTCATTACTAATGAGTCATTAGGCACTCACGCATGCATGCATACACGCACACACAGGCACACCAGCACACATGCACATGCACACACACACACTTATGCAAACACGTGTACAATGCCTACTTAATGGTTCAGAAATGCTTGCATGAACCATACAGAAAAGCTCCCTATTCTGCCATACTGCCCAGATGGAGGCCCCAACCATGTGTCTGTTGCTGGTGAGGTAAATTTCTTGCATATAGACACCGCCTGATGAAAGAATCACCTAAATGCAAACCAGACATCATGAGAGTGAATAAAATAGCTCGCCTCCACTCTGATAATCAAGCAAAAGACCAAAGACCCAATCAATGCCTTTTGCAGCCAACCTGAGGAATCAAAATGTGCTTCATTCTCCCCTTTGGCAACCAAGAATGGCTGAAGGCTGCTGTCCTCCTTGAGTCTCAATTCATCTCCGGGCATCAGGGTTGCTCGCCCAGAAGGCTCAATGCGCAACGTGCTCCTTGACTGCAAACAAACCCAGTGTGATGAGGATGCAGTGTGTTGACCCCTTTTTTAAAACTGATTCTCTGCAAGTTGACTGCTGCAAAGAGATCCGATGTGATAAGGATGCAGTATGTTGACCCCTCTTGCAAACAATCCCTCTGAGGGGCCCTAGCTGGCTTGCTAGTTAGGGAAAACGACGTTAATGCACGCAGCCGGACCTGGCGTAGTCTTCTTTCTTCTCTTTCCCCCTTTCGGAATTGTCAGGACAGTGAGGATGTCCGCACAAGGACAATTGTTTGCTGACAATGAGTGCCTTGACATCGATGCTAGCAGCGGCAGCAGCAGCAGCGGCAGTTAGTTTAACCTACCAGGACATGTTGTATGGTTGTGTGGCTCCTGCTGAGGTGTCTGTTTTCCAGCTCACAAGCCAGAGAGTTTCCAGAGTGAACACTAACTCACAAGGCATGTCCCACATAGAGCACGGAGCAAGGATGCATCACAAAAAAAGATCACCTTTTGCACCTTGCACCGCTAAAGAGGTATTCAAGGAATTCCAAATGCACCTTTGCAACGCCAAGTTTGAGGTGTCCAGCAGCAATCTGATCCGCATTCCTGCTAATGACACAGCTCAATCTGGCCAGCCTTGACACAGCACTAAAATCAAACAACAGCTCAATCTGGCCAGCCTTGACACAGCACTAAAATCAAACAACAACTCAACCTGGCCAGCCTTGACACAGCACTAAAATCAAACAACAGCTCAATCTGGCCAGCCTTGACACAGCACTAAAATCAAACAACAACTCAACCTGGCCAGCCTTGACACAGCACTAAAATCAAACAACAACTCAACCTGGCCAGCCTTGACACAGCACTAAAATCAAACAAGAGCTCAATCTGGCCAGCCTTGACACAGCACTAAAATCAAACAAGAGCTCAATCTGGCCAGCCTTGACACAGCACTAAAATCAAACAACAGCTCAATCTGGCCAGCCTTGACACAGCACTAAAATCAAACAACAGCTCAATCTGGCCAGCCTTGACACAGCACTAAAATCAAACAACAGCTCAATCTGGCCAGCCTTGACACAGCACTAAAATCAAACAACAGCTCAATCTGGCCAGCCTTGACACAGCACTAAAATCAAACAACAGCTCAATCTGGCCAGCCTTGACACAGCACTAAAATCAAACAACAACTCAATCTGGCCAGCCTTGACACAGCACTAAAATCAAACAACAACTCAATCTGGCCAGCCTTGACACAGCACTAAAATCAAACAACAACTCAACCTGGCCAGCCTTGACACAGCACTAAAATCAAACGAGAGCAGGGCTGCTCCAGGGTGTTGACCCAGCAATTCATTGCGACGTTTGTCTCCTCTCATTTCACTGACGACGCAACTTGAGCTGGCCAGCCTTGATATAGTGCCAGAGTCAAGTAATTCAGAGCAACTCACATCTTCGTTGATGATACAACCCGAACTACCCAGCCTTGACATCGTATCAGAGTCAAAGATTTGAGAGCAGGGGCGGTCCAGGGTTTTTGCTCGGGCATTCAGGTCAACCAGAACGGATCTGCCAGAGCTGGTGAAAGCCGCGCTCGTCAAGTTGCGCGTCGTAGGATAGCACTGGCCCTCACAGCTTTCGCCCTCATCAATCTGCATCCCACCCCAAAAGATGTATGAACACTGAGAAGCCTTAAAGGCAGTGCTATCAACACATAGTGAGACTGACAATGGACTGTGAGGGACAGAATGAATGACAGCAGGCTGTGAAGGAGCGTGATGGTGTATCCTGCTTTCAGCCATTGCAGGTCAGAATCTGGTCTTCTTGTTTGTGCTGTTCTTGCGGCAGATGACAAAGTTGCTTCTGACAAACTTTCCAAGATGAGTAGCAAAAACCAGCAGGCGGTCTGTTCAGCTCCCACCTTCACCACCTACTCAATGGGCAGTACCCGTACACAAACAGCAGATTCTTCATTTTCTGTACCTGAATGACTCTGTTTTCATTGACTGTGCAATTGGCAGTTCCCGGAAGTACACAGGAGGGGGTCGTAGATTCGCGGCAGGCAAATCCTGCATGGAAACCAGTTGCATGAATGTGAAGGCCAGGATGCTAATAAAGCATCATTTAGCACCATTTTGCACCAACCGGCACCATTGGTTGATTGAATGATTGATTGATTCAGTAGATAGATAGGTTGAGCCTCAGCAACCTCATGCAAGAGCTGATAGGAAATTGAACAATTTGTTCTGCTCCAAAAACTTAAGCTCTGCAAACCCTCCAAGCCAGCTCCAAACAGAATAACATGTGCATTTCAAGGAAAGAAACGCACTACCCCCAGGGATCCCAAACATCACATATCTACATCACAGATCGAAAGTGAGTGCACTCAGATGCTTCAACTCTCACATGCAGGTTCAAAGAAAACTGGCATCAATTCACATTCATTCTTTTAGTGGAGCAAGAGCATGGTAGCCTGGAAACTTCATGTTCATCCTAAGTGGAGTCAAGAGCATGGTATCATGATCTCTGGCATAACCTTCAGAGGAGTATGCAGCATCCTTGGAGCACAGCATTTGCAGCATGTAGCAACCTTTTAAGCACAGCAAGAGCAGCGCCAGAGGGGTCTGCAGCATCTTTCAAGCACAGCATGTGTAGCAATTATGAGGGCCTTGCAGGGCATAGAAAAAACCTCCTGCTCGCCTTGAGGGCCTTGCAGGGCATAGAAAAAATCTCCTGCTTGCCTTGAGGGCCTTGCAGGGCATAGAAAAAACCTTCTGCTTGCCTTGAGGGCCTTGCAGGGCATAAACAAATCACCAGCTCGCCTTGAGGGCCTTGCAGGGCATAGAAAACATGTCCTGCTTGCCTTGAGGGCCTTGCAGGGCATAGAAAAAAAATATCCTGCTCGCCTTGAGGGCCTTGCAAGGCATAAACAAACCCTCCTGCTCACCTTGACCAAGCCAACTCAATTAGCCCTCAGATACAGCTCAAGGACAGCAACAAGGCAGTCATTGCTGGACAGACATGCAAGATATGTGCGCCAGTTTGCTGTGCACAGGCGTACACGCACATATGCGCACACACAACACAGACACACAACAGCCCAGCCCTATGTAAGGCGACACTTTTCTGCTACATCGTGAGCTCCAATTGCATTATTGGTATCATTTAATCTGAGATGGATTGCATGACAAAATGAAACATATTTCTTATGACAGTGTCCAGCTTTGGCATCATCTAAGCTAGCCCAGCCATGCTGTGTCAGAAATTGAAGAGTCCTTGCCCCTAGGGCAAAGGAATATGCAGTAATTACAATTTAATTACTTGAAATTTCTGCATATAATTGTGAGGATGAAGCCCAGGTGAGGCAAGCCTTGAAGGGCACTTTGGGCCTTGCCCTTGAAGGGCACTTTGGGACGATCTAGTGCAAAACACTTATACAATATTATTTGTCAATTACCTGATGGGCATTCAGAGGTCGAAGTCCCGCTTTCAGGGTCACTGCAGACGTTATCCTCTGTAAAGGTCTGGCTTAGCCGCTTCAAACGGTTGCGAATGATGGGCTGGTTGCAAAGGCTGGAACATTGCCCCTATATGCACAGTGGGCAAAGCATTGAAGGGCACAAGACTGACACAGAGCTTTTAAAGGGTGATCATGTTTTTTTTTCTATTGGTATGCATATTCCTACATAATTTGCTTGATCTTACAGGTGACCTTTTTCAGCTGCATTTTCATGATGCACCAAAGGATTTTGCAATTGCATATTTGGCCTAATGGCACAAATATACACACTCTCAAACAATGTCATCGACACTGATCTTGCTTTCATAAACTACACTATCATATATAGTCATGGGAAATATCAAATAAGAATCCGAACAGAACATGTTAACATACCTGTGTAGCATTTTCATCCTGACCGCTTGTAGGATTGCAGCGATACACAATTGTTGGATTGGAAGATACATCGCAGAACTGCGGAGGGTAAAAAGTTGCACACAATCAGTTCTAGCATATGCAATACAGTCTTTCCCAAAGATGTAAAAAACACATACCAGATATGACAGGAAAGGAGCTTTCTTTCTTTAACTTAAATAAAAATAAGTCCATGAGTCACTGTGGAGAGACCTACAGACCAGGTAAATGAACACGATCATGACATGCAATATCTGTAAGGAAGAAACATGATCCTGATTTGAACAGTTTAGAGCTGCTGTCCAGCTTCTTTCATTCATTTATGAGATCACATATCATACAAAGTGTGGTATTGGCGCGACAGTTGATGTCCAAATAAGCACCGTGATACACGTGAGACCTTCCAAAGCATTTTTATGATGATAGCATAGCACATAACTGACTAAACCAGCCAGAAAAAGGCCGTGGCATTAGTTAAAGAACAGTTCCCTGATGAGCAAGCTAACAAAGATCTCACCAGAGGGCCCTCAAACATTGACTTATACAGCTGGCTCAGGAGGACGGCAGGTTTAGAGCAGTTGATGATTGCATTTTGGTCCATGACACACAACATCTGTCCGATGTTTTCAAGCACAGGTATACAGCATTTCTTCCAAAACAAGGCAGTAAAACATGAACTTTTGTGTCTCGGTACAACACAGGTGAAGCATTTCTAATCAGAGCTCTGTGTCAACTTTGTGGTGCTGCACAGAAACGAAACTGCATCAAGCTACTTACCTGCCCAACTGAGCAATCGTCAGCGTCCAAGCATCCATCCTCCACAACCGGAAAATCTGTGTTGCCGACAAATGCCCCAGAGCTTGTCCCATCCGCCGTGCTGTACGGGTGTTTTGCAAAAAAGGGAGGAAACTACTAATTAATCTTCTCAGCTTTGTTAACAACTTTGTTAACTTGTTCAACATGAGTCTTGTCAAATTATAAAGACTGGATGAAAGGCCGTCACCTTCAGACCACCAAGCACACGTGCACAGAGTTCCCTGGCTGCTGTATTTTTTTTCTTTTCATTTTGCCGACTGGGCAATCAAAAGAGTAGTAAGCAAACACAGTAAAGTGGATTTTTTTTTCATTTTACCAAAACGATCGCTGAATGGGTCAAGGGTATGCAAAAAACTCCCAACACTGTAACAGGATTCGTCTGTTTGCAGGCGTGCACGCTATGATTCTTTTTTTTTCAAAAACAAACTTATTTTGTATGAGACACGCAGCAAACCCACAGAGAGCATGACACTGAGTCACCTCAGTAATGGCTGCCATTGGCTGCTGCCTTTAGGTGCTCACCAATAGTTCATGTCCTCTGAAATCCAGGACGAGGAACCCTCATCACTTGTATCACGGATCTGACAGCCTTCTGATGGACCACAGTCCCCCAGCAAGTTGCAAATTGCTGCTGGGCGTTCTTCCAGATAGGAAGTGCCATTCTGCAAAGCAAGTAGAAGGCACCATACACTTTGCGCGCGTTGATGCAAATGTCTGGGTTGGAACCCTTTCATGCTTATGTGGGACAGCATTTGCACTCAAGAAATTGACATCAATGCAAATTTTTGATGCAGAGGTTAAATAAGGAAAGCACAAAGTCTACTTTAGAACCAACCAGGAAAGTCAGTATCATCTGTTCAGCCCATGTTCCTGTTTTGAACCACCCCTGGCAGACATGACTTGCAAACTTACCTCTGAGAGGGAGGATGCTATTGTGAAAGCAGCATCTTCACATGCCAAGGGTGGATATCCAAGTTCCGTGCAGCGGGCTCTGAAGTCCACTCTAGAAGAAGTGTCCAATGAAGTGTGCTGAAAATTCATCGGGCAAAAAAGGAATGATTGCTTCAGAATTGAGTCAAGCACAGTGCAGGGCGCACCTCCAGAGCAAGAAGCTGGTCCTAGGTAAAAAATGAGGGCAGAAGGTGCGCCACATGCTAACAAAGAGAGGATTGGTAAGACCCTTGCTAGCTTTCAAGGTAGAGAACTTTCCTTAATGCACGCAGCCTTTTTGGCTGGCACAAGTGTTGCTTCTCTAGAAGGCAGAAAGTGCACTACATGCTTGCTGAGAGAATTGAGCCACTCACCCTCGTGTACCATGTCTCCACGCATGTGTCACATGTGGAGCATGAAGAGATCTTGCACATGGCCGGGCGCAGCTCCTGGCAGTCAGCTGCAACAAAGTTCGACAGCTCATCGCCCTGAACAACATCTCCATACACACACTGCGGGCTGTCAAATGATGTTGGCAGCCTTCCCACTTCCCTCAGATGCTCCGTGCTGCTCCCATCAATGGCCACAAAAATGTTGTCAATGCCTCGGTACCCAGCCCAAAACTGTGAGTGCAAAGTACCATGTGAAACCTGCGTCTTGTGAGAAAGACTGGAAAACCAAGAGCACTCTGTATATAGAGAAATGTGGAGTTGTCTACTTATATTTATACTACACTTTTTTTCCAGCAAGGGCTTGCTGGTCTAGATTCTGTTCATAAGCTCCTGAAATTTGATGCAAAGAAACCAAACAATTCTTGATATTTCAAATTGTCCACATAACTCAATCTTTAAATTGGCTGGGCGCATCACAAAACTCAAATTTCATGGAGGTGATGGAACATTTGGGGTAGTTAGAATACACAGAAGTCAAGGACGAGACAAAAAGAAGGGCCTCCATACTCAAATTGGGCGTGAACAGCTGGCAATACATGACTCATCCAGGTCACCTTCTCCTGTTTCTGAAAGGTAGCAAGGAGGAGCGAGTATGATGGGCATGAAATGGAATGTGCACAAATGTGGCACATGAAGCACATCACAAACACAAGTCTTTTGGTGCACCATTTGCCTTTTGGTGAGGCCCTAGCTAGCTTGCTAGTAAGGAGACTTTTCCTCAATGCATGCAGCCGGACTTGGCATGTGTAGTCTTTTATTTTCTTCCTTTTCTTTTGCCTGTGTGTTTTCAGCTGCATGTCGACACACAGTTGATTCAGGGTGCGCAGGTCAAGCGCATGCAACTTGTTTCATCAGCGGCACTATTTTCAGGATCATTACAGAGTTAACAACTGAGAAATCTACAGCACACACATTAGTGGCAGCTTGACCAGGCATTTCCTGCAAAGCAACTTTCACCAGGAATCCTTACACACCACGCGTCGCATACATAACGGACAGCTCTACTGTGCATGGGGAAAACGGGGCTTACTGCCTCTGCAGGAATGTAATGTTGCCTAAAACCATTGTTGAATGAGGCAAAGGAGTAAAGCAGGGCGTAGAAAACATTGATTATCTCCTTGGAAGCCCTGATGATACCCATTCACTTAAGCAGTAGCATTCTAAAACAGATCAAACATGAACTTTATCTCAGCACATGGCTACAAAATCTGTGGCTGCTCTCGCACTCACAATGCGGGGCAGCATTTGCACTCACAATGCATGGCTGCACTCGTACTCACAATGCGTGGCAGCACTCGTACTTGCACTCACAATGCGTGGCTGCACTCACACTCATAATGCATGGCTGCATTTGCACTACAATGCGTGGCAGCACTCACCCTTGCACTCACAATGCATGGCTGCATTCACACTCACAATGCATGGCTGCATTTGCACTACAATGCGTGGCAGCACTCACCCTTGCACTCACAATGCATGGCTGCACTTGCACTCACAATGCATGGCTGCACTCGCACTCACAAAGCGTGGCAGCACTCGCACTCGCACTCACAATGCATGGCTGCACTCGCACTCACAATGGATGGCTGCACTTGCACTCACAATACGTGGGAGCACTCTCACAATGCATGGCCGTACTTGCACTCACAATGCGTGGCAGAACTCACACTTGCACTCACAATGCATGGCTGCACTTGCACTCACAATGCGTGGCAGCACTCTCACAATGCATGGCTGCAACGCACTGCATGGCTCTGCACCTGCATGTTTGAGTAGTCAGGGTTCTCCCGGAAGAATCGCTGAACGAGTGCTTGGACAGCGTCTGTATGCTCCGTCTCTGTTTCAACCGTCACGAGGTTGCCCCTACTCTCCCTACAAGTCGAGTCAGCCTGTGAAGCAAAGCAAAGTTGGGCAGGCTGGTACAACAAACAACACCATCAAAATGCAGTGTATTGACTGATACGTGAAAAAGCGGTGGCATAGGCCCTGCCTTTTTTGCAGTTGCAGCAAAAAATGGTCCAAGGTGGCATTTATCAATAGGTATGCTTGAATCGGCGCACAAAAGGCCATGGACAGAACACATAGTACCGCACCTTTCAGAACCGCACAAACAGACATGCACACTTACCCTTAAACAAGTTTCATGGTACAGCAAGCAACAGCTCAGGAGCACAAGCACCGCTCAGGTCGACACGCAACACACCTCTTGGAACGTGAGCTCCTGCCCTGCCCTCAGACCGATGAAGAAGTAGGTGCTGCCATCAAACTCCAGGTCATTGGTTGGTACAATCGCCGGTGGGGGAGGTGGTGGCAACTGCATGCATCATGCATCATGCATGATTTGGTCCATTGATGTGAATGGATGACACGCAGGCGCATGGCTGACGACAACCCAACAGAACCTCATTAGTTGTTTCCCGTCGGCTCCTAGCTTAGTTTAGGCTAGGCCTGTGAGCCTCCTCGGTGAGGTGTTAGCCAGCTTGCTAGTTAGGGAACCTTTCTTTAATGCTCGCAGCTGGATCTTGCTCGCATAGACTTTTCTATTCTTTTCTTTAATGGATGACGCGCTGCAAGTGACAGTTTCCTTCACAACACAATTATGCACTGCACCACCAGAAAGGCAACCTTCTGTGCTTACCCTGCAAACCCAATCAAGGCATCACCTTGCAGCCTGCTCCAACCATATGCCCTCAGAGCACCACCTTATGCATGGTGCACTATAGGGCACGCAATGTTGACCTATATCGCAATACAGGGCACGCGATGTTGACCTATATCGCAATACAGTGCACATGATGTTGACCTATGTAATGGAATAAGCATGTAGCCGTCAAGTACTGTTTTACAAAGTGATCTCCATCCCACAAAGAAGTGATATTGAGGGGTGCAGGATGACAGCAGGGCACCTAAGTATCAATGTTCCGGGAGGTGTGGGAGAGTGGTAGATCAATATTTTTGAGAGACCTGTGGGGTATTTTTTGGCAAAACAGGGCTGCTCACCCCTGCGGGAATGTGCGGGATTGCCTAACGCCATAATTGAGAGCGGTGCGGGAGTGGTGAAAGATTGAGATAAGAAATACTTTGCTAGGTGAGCGGGATGGCCACGTTGTAGTACGGTGCAAGAGAGCTGATTGGTTTTCTTTACAAACATGGTAGAGTCTGCGCATTTCACACGTACCGGGTGGGGAGGCTCGGGAGCAAGAGGTGGAGGTGAGGGTGGAGAGAGCGGAGGCGTGGGCGATGGAGGTGGAGAGAACGGAGAGGGTGTCGGAGGCGAGAAATCGGGTGAGGGGGGAGGAGAGTTTGGATAAGGGGGAGGGGTGGATGGTGGATAAGGGGGTGGATAAGAGGGCGGGTAAGAGGGTGGATATACGGGCACATCTCCCTCCGCTAAAGCCTGTGCATTTGTACATCATTGGCAAGGGGGCGTCAAGCAATGCCAGCTTTCTGTAGGAAGCATGTCTCTTACTCCACGAGCATTTCTGCTAAAACCCAACGGCAAACACATAAACAGAGGGGGGATGATCACTTCAGCGGAATTCAAAGAAAACATCACAAAGCAACGTGGGAAGGGTTCAGCGATTCATATAAATCAAACACTTATATTTTCCTATCTTCACAAAGACTGCACAAAACTATGTGAGAGTATGCTTATTGTTTCACCTACCCGACGAACAGCTGATAGCTCATCATCTCCATCTGCATGGAAAGGCCCCAAACGTCTTGAAGGCTCCTCCAATAAAGCAGACACCTAAGTCAGGGCACAAATAAAGATTCAACCCAGGCTTGGTTCATTTGCAGCATACTCCGTGATACGGGCTTGACAGAAATGAAGCTCTTCGATAAGAGCAGTAACTCATTTGATG
This sequence comes from Dunaliella primolecta, assembly GCA_914767535.2. Lineage (NCBI taxonomy): Eukaryota > Viridiplantae > Chlorophyta > Chlorophyceae > Chlamydomonadales > Dunaliellaceae > Dunaliella > Dunaliella primolecta. Next base: position 3,651,501 of record OU611766.1, read on the forward strand.
ATGAAGACTTCTTCCTCATCTGTGTATACCACCCTGACGAAGAGAATTTAGTGGTCAGAGCGCTGTGGGGGCCTGCTCCAATAGCAGGCAGCGGTCCTGCTGGAGAAGTGCAGATGGAGCAGCAGTGCTGTGGCAAGGTTCAGTACACTAAGTGCGCTGAAAAGCTATAGCACATGTTGCACAAGCCTGCCCAAAATACTGCATCTTTGTCAGATAAAGCAGACACACGACTGCCACTGAGCTCTCATTGTTAAGCACCAAGGCACCTCCCTCCCTTCCTGCTCAGCACATCACAAAACTTGCATGCATTTTGAATTGCTATTTTCCTTATGGCGTAATGAGAGCCTTGAATGTAGGTCGGGGTTTCAGCCCTGTTTATGCTCAAAGGACTCTGACCACTTTCAAAGGAAAAAAAAGGCCGCACACCAGGTCTGGCTGCGTGCATTAAGGATTCCTTACCAGCAAGCAAGCTAGGGCCTCACCTTTTTAAAGAAATGGAACATGTGAAATTACATATGGCACAGACCTGATCAAAAGTTGATCGTTCATCACCCTCCTCGTCCACGGGCCCAAGGCCATGCACAGGCTCCTTTACCAGAGACAAGGCCTGGAGTGTAAAGAGCATATTGACACATCTTACAAGGCAACACAGAGACATCGTACCATGTGAAAGAGTTGGATGGTGGCTTCAATAAAATGCAGTCTCGAGTTTACATGCATAGTATGCATTGCATACAAACAATCTCAAGAATTTTGTTGAGAGTTGATTGGTCATCGTGTTCAACTTTGCCTGCTGGTGCGGGGCTGGTCAGCAGCTTCTGCCCCAAGGAGGATAGAAAGAAAACTACGTAGGCAGTGAAACACTCCCCACATCAATTAAGGAAAGGGGGGCACATTGGTGCACAGACCGTATGACATCCCCACCACAAACTTCAGAATGAGAGAAGTAGAAGGCAGGATACCCAAAGGAATGTTTTGTGGAGATCAAGCATAGAATTGCTGCTTTTGATTGGCATTCTGTGAGCACGCGTACAAATCAATCAGAGGTGGGCAGCTCCCCTAAACTGCTGAACACGCTTTCTTCTGGATTTCTTTCCTGGATGTCTTTGAACTTGTAAGGCTTCAGATCACTCCAAAAAGGCCCACTGTTCCTGACCTCAGATCACCCCAAAAAAGCCCACTGTTCCATTCTTACTCCCCAAAAAATATATATTTTATTTTTACCTATGTTTACATCCTCCAGGTCGAAAATAGGAAAGGAGAAGGTCAAAAAATAAATTTTGGCACCCGTTGTGCAGGATTTTGGGGCTGAGCCCCCTGGGGCGTAGTCCCCTTTGTATTGTCCAACACTGAGATAATACAGTTTTGAGCCACACAGACTACCCCAAGATGTAAGAACTGCACCATCAAAATGCTAATTTTGTGCTGGTTCCAGAGCTGCCCTTGGGTGCTCTGTCAACTCCTCCTGCCAAGCTGAGTTTATTTTTTGCTGATGAAGCATTCCATTCATGCAAAATGTTTTGATAATGCCAAAAGACTTTGGTATTAATGTTGCCTATTGTCTTGCGATAGAGTGGGCGTGCCGCAGCGGAGATGTGAGCTTTGGTAGAACAGACATTGACGCAACAGGCACTCTCATGGAGACGTGTTGTTATCTGGGATGGTTGAAAGCTGGTGGAAGGAGAGATTTGAACATTTGTCTCAGCTCCTCCGACTGTGCACTCAACCCCCACCATACTGCATGCATTTTTGTATCTCCTCCACTTGCCCATAGCAGTTGTGCGTTAAGTTGATTTGCTCCAATGTTTAAAGGTGTGAGCAGAAGCTGGAGGTGCTCATGAAGTACAGGAGCAGGGGGTGCAGGGGGGTGCAAAGTGGCCAAGTTATATAGCTTGGCAAAAAACATTTTCCTCAAATTCCTCAAATTACGAAGTTCCAAGCTCCCTAACAGTCCATAGTAAGTTGGCTAAAAGTTGGATTTTGTAGTCCTAGAGGGTGCCTGCATAGTTCATTTTAATGCAGCTAATAATTAGGTATAACCTCATGAATTCAGGTGCAATAGCATGCAAGGGAAGCACAAGCTCTGCCCCTTCTCCAGAGGATCACACTCTACTTGTCTCAAAGGTAAATGGCTCAAATTCTGTACCTGACCAACCGCTGGGTCTTTTCACTTCATTTCTTTGCAACTATATTAAATACAAGGACTCCAAATAAAAAAAAGAAAACATTTAATTTGGTGCGGTGGGTAGTCTGGATTTAAATTTGGTCATAAAGTAGTGGTCAAAAAAAAGGGTTCACGCCGCGGCTGAATGGTATATGTCTCAAAATATTGGACCAATAAGCTCTAGTGCAATAGGCAGCATCACATTCTGCAAACAAGCTTGAGTGTCCAAGGTTATGGGATACATATGCTTGGAGGATGTAAAGAATGTGCCCATTTTGAGGGGGAGTTGTTCAGCTCTGCAAAATGATTCAGATGTTTTTGTAGCCTTGCCGCATATCAGGGATTCAAGTCTTCTGTGCGCATGCATGGTGATTAGCCAAACAACCAACAGGTCATGCCTAAGACCAGCTTGCGTGCAATCTTCATTGCGAAGCGCCTCAAACCTTTCAGGAATAGACAGGGTCAGTGAGGCTCCATAAGCATCCCATGAGTTCCCCAACATGCGATCAAGCTTTCTCAATGGCCAAGTGGATATTTTGAAAATGCCCTTGTGCTACGAGATGAGCTGAAAGAGAGGTGGAGTTATAGGTGGTGCATTGCAGGTGGTGCATTACAAGATGAACGGGGAAGAGTTGGTGCATACCTCCTATTTTCTTTGGCATCACAGCAGCCATGACCATTCTCGCACATGGGATCTCTCATACCTGTTTCTGAGTTGATTGGTAGTCGTTTTCATCATTTACCACAGGCACAAGGCTATCCAAGGGCTCCTCTACCAAAGAGGGTGCCTGGCCAAAAAAATGTTATGAGGATGACAAGCTGATTTTAGAAGCCATGGCGCATTCACCAAAGAGTACAGGCGATGCTCCTAACGAATGCATTTCAAACAAGCGTCACATCATTCTTTGGGAGTAATATGCCTCCCTCGATAATTACAAGCATGACTGTAGTTCTGTTCAGGTTTGATTGAAAGATCCAAATCAGCTAAACTAATAAGAGGGTGTATTGCTGGGTAAGTTGTTCGATCACTTCGAATTGTTTGAGGGAGTCTGGAGAAAAGTGGCAAGTTGATCAACTGGTGGCCTTGTCTTGGCCTGTTGTCCTCACCAATGCTGCACAACCCTTTGCATATTTGTCCTCCTGAACAGGAATCAGTGCAAAGAAAAAAAGGCCAAACAACCACGCCAACCAAATGGCCCCGTGCAGAAAAGAAGGTTCCCTTTGATCAGGGAGGGCTGATCAAATGGCGCTGCCCTTGTCGCAATTAAAGCATGGAGAATTGAGCATGGTGATGTGAGGAGAATCTGTGTTACAAGCTCCACAGGCCAGTGATGTCGCTACCACCAGAACATGCTTTGTGGGTGAGGCTGTAGATATGTTAGCAGGCTTTATGTTGCAAATGTCTCTGCCAGTGAGGGATGCTTTCAGCAATCCTTGCTTCAGCAATTCTAGGGTTTATGGTCAGGGTATAGGGTTACATCAACCCTAGAGCAATAGGGACAATGGAAGGGCTACACATTCCAGGTCATAGCTTAAAGCAGGGATCAAAAGGATGGCTCAGCATTCACCACCAATTGGCTGCACACCTGGTGCAGAAGCAGGAAGATTTTTGGCAGGACAGCTGAGGAATGCAGACATTATGATGCAAACGTAAAGTGTGTGCGTTTGCACCTACCCTTGTTCACCTCTGAGGGGACATCTTCTGGCTCTTGCTACTTGCAAGGCAGCATCCTTGGCATGCTTTTGGAAAGTCAAATGCATCTGGGAAAGTTTTCGCTTCTGTACAGGAGTCCAGGCTAAATTGAATGCAGGCTTCAATACTCTAGAGCTACTGCTAATTGAATTTTCATCTTCAGAGAGTAGGCAGTCTATATTTCAGATAACAACAACAACAGTAATAACGATAGTTCAAGCTGTAAAAGGAAACGTCTTGTCTCGAATGTTTGGAGAGACATCTCCCATAGCAGCACACCCCTGATCAGCATCTCTAATGGAGTGGGCAATCCTTTTGCGCGTGCTTTTGCAACATCACTGATCTTGAGTTCAATGCGTTCCTTAATCAAGACTCAACCAGATCACCATTATCTTTGTCAGAGTTGTCTTCGGACTTTTTATGCTGGTTGGGCATGTTCCACCATCAGCTGAGTCTTGGGCTGTAGGCCAACCTTTAAACCCCTTGTTGTTCCTTGTACTCAGGTGATAAGCAAAACACCCTTCAGTGTGTGCCTAGCACAGGCTTCCAGGCAATCTCAAGCTAAGAAATGATTGGGATATTTGATTATGATTTCCAAAAGAAGGGAAGGTCGACTGGCTCTGTGAGTAAAAAAGCTTTAAAGAGTTGCTAGCATTGATGTACTATACAGAAATATGGGCAAGAAGGTTAAGGTTTCCAGACAAAAAAATCTTCAATCCTTGTATACCCTTCTGCCAGATCAGATTTTCTTTAGATCCTGGCAGAAGTATTGAGGATTCAAGGACAGAAATTTTTGTGGTAGTGCATCGACACACAAACACCTCCTGGAGAATTAATTGCTCATCCCCAACCATGCCCTCAGGACCAGGGCTCTCTAATGGCTTACCCAACAGAGATAGAACTTGGTGTGAAAACAACTGAAACGTGCTGTCAATCGCAATAGAGAAGACGCATATGCAGGTGGAGCTCTGATGGCCAAAAACATTTCAGTAGGATGCATGCTCATGGGTATATGCAGGCATAACCAACCTGATTGAGGGTTGAGTCATTGTGCTCGTCTCTGCTTGCAGGTCTAGGGCTGTTGAGCGGCTCCTCTAGCAAAGACGAGACCTGAAAGGAAACCCAGTGTGTGAAAAGCAATCAAGCAGCACCGTGACATGTTTAGTGTTGCAGCCTTCCAATCATGCAAGTTCTGTAAACTATAACACACTTCTCCAAGAAAAGTGTAAATGGAATGGAATGTAATACTTGATATCAGAAACGGTGCTTTTCTATGAGGGCCACCTTCCAAGAGAGCAAGGAGAGCACATGCATCCAAGCCGATTCCAAAGCCAAAAGAAGTGGGTAGAACAACAATGAGCAATTATACATGTGTGATTGGGATTACTCCTACATGTGGACTCAAGTGCACAAAAAATATGGCACTGCCTCAGGAGGGGAAGAAAATCAGAGGATGTCATGTCAATTTTGGGGGCGGAATCACCCCCCCCCCAAAACCCCCCTTTGAGTGCCCTTGGACAAACAAGGAGGGTGCCAATCTACTCCCTTTCTATTTCTTCATCCATCTGGACACCCATTGCAATGGAAAAGTGAGTTGCGGCAGAGTTATGAAGCAAAAGTCTTGCAGCGGACATTCAGTTAGATGTGTACCTACCCTGCCAGGCACCTACAACTGGCCTGCAGGTCCACAGACTCCCCTCCTAAGTTCACCCTCTAAGTCCACCTTGCAACAGCACATTGTACCTTGTCACTACCCTGGAAGTTTAGAATGGATTGCTGCATGATTGCCTCCACAGCCCGTGCAGTCCACACCCATGTGCATACGGCACTGACTCACAGCCATGCACACAGACCCCCCTTTCGATTCAAACTCTGGAAGGGTGCCAATGGACAGGGCTTGAGCTCAGGAATCAGATGATGTATTTTAATTCTTGTAGAAGGGCCCAGAAAAATTGTTGAAGGAGGTCCCAAAAAATTGAGATCCCCCCACCCCCCCCCCACCTTTCAGACAACCTTCCCCCCGGTTGGATCCATATACCAACTGATAGCTCTTGAGCTCGGAGTTCCGAGTATATAGTTTTCAACAGAATGTTTATGCCGTCCAAAAGTCATTCTTCCTGGACACTCCTGACTGCCCTGATGGTTTCTTACTTTATTTTTGCTGGGCAACCACAGCAGTCACAACTGCTGCTGCATGAAGTCTGTATGATTAGCAGGGTGAGGTGAGGTGTGTATCAGGGGCATGTTGCAGGTGACGCCCACCACCTGCTTCGTGATGCTCCCTAAGCTTGGCAAAAAAGTGCCATAGTATAAATTGTGGATGCTTGATTGCTCAGAAAAACCCTTGAAGCCCAAACTATAACAGTAATAATCATCAGAAGATGTCACATCGTGCTGTGCACACACCTGGTGAAGAATTGACATGGCGTCTTCCGGTGGGTATGGAACAAGCCTATTGTGATAGTCCCTTATCAACTTTCCCTGTGGAACCTCCTGCTGTAGGTATCCCTGGAAGTGAAGGTTTGTGAAGTAGCAGTGAGTGTACCGGAAGAGAAGTCATTAGAAAAAGAGGTGCTCCATTTTTCAAGGGCCACGTGGCAGGTCAAGTGCACCACTTCAAAAGGGTTTGCCAAGCTAGAGGTTCTGCCAAGCATGTTACAAAAAGGGGCTAGAAAAAGGGGACTTAAAAAATCAAATTTTCCAGCATGGGGTTTTGCCAAGGCAACCTCAACCTTGGCATGTAGGTGTGACAATCTCTCCTGCCCATCTCAAGTAGCCTAGGGTTATATGTAACCATCACTTACGGCCAGTGGTCATGTGATGTGAAAATCTCCCCCTCCCTCCTGAGCGTACATCTTCATAAACTGGATACTGCACCCAACAGCTCCCTTGGGTTTATACCGCACATAAATGTAATCATTCCGCACCCCTGAAAAAAACAATTTTTGTGATTCCCGCCTTCATCCTCTATTTGCCCTGAAACTTATGATCTGTTAGAGCCATTTGCATGTACAAGATGCCTGCAGCAATGCAGCTGCAGCAGTGAAGCAGCAGGGAAGCTGCACTGCTCCTGCTTGTGGAGGTGTGCAAGCCACATAATCCCATGTTTTTCAGAAGCTCTAGCTACTGTTGAAAAGCGCGCAAAAACCAGCTGCAAGCTCTGCTTCCTTGCACAGCAATACACTTCAAAGGATGCATTTTCTTTTAACATGCTTGAGGTCCAGCTGCACACAGCGCTTTTACATTTGGCAAACTGCACACAAATTTTATACACGTATTATAGAAAGCTGCATTTGCGCTCTGCATCCTTGAGCTGCTCCTCAATCAGCAGCTTAGACTAAGTGGCCCCTGCCTCCTGCTGGGAGGGGATTCCAGGAAGCTCCCCCAAACTGTTGACGCCCCTCCAGCGCTTTGGGGCCTTCATTTCCTCTTACACCAGAAAATCCCAAAAGAAAATCCTCAAAAATAATTATTTTGTCTGTTGTCCGCAGTCATCCCGCACCCCTCAAAAAAAGCTTTTTTGCGGGATGGTGCATTTTATGTACGGTATGTGCATTTTACTTGCAGCCAATGGTTACAAGAACCTAGAAGGTTATACAAAGGTATTTAGAGGTCACCTGGGATTTCACGTGCATACGCAAAGTGAGCGAAACATACATGGGTCCAAACATTGCTTAATGTTCGTTATAAACCAAAATTATAAGAAGAGAACTTGAAAGAGGCATTGCGTAAAAGGCACTTGGAGCCAGCTGCAAGCCTCAATTAAAAAAAAAGAAATGCTGCGCAGTCAGTGGCCGGAAGCGGTAAATAAGGAAAGAATTGAACCCCCCACCTGTGTACCAAAATGTAACTCGAGACCTCACGCGCTACATGGGCAATGATGCATCCTTCTTGGCCATAAATCCTGGAACTTCCTGGGGCCTAACCTAGCAAGTGGGACCTGAACATCTTGGTTCTGAAATAAATCCTAGCTGACTATGTTTTCAAAGATCAAGGAAGGATCTTGCAATTTTATGAATTTTAAGCCTGGCAGAATTGATGTGCCTCACAAAAAGCCTGGATGCATTTTGGAAAGGCAATCTTTTTGCACCTGTCCCACCTGAGATGCATTCTTCTCCGAAGAGTACCCGCCTGGGGGCACAGCACTATGTTCCAGCTCCTTCAGCTTTACATCGCCCTGCAAAACAAAGAAATTGGATCAGCGTTCTCAAGTTCAAATGTATATGAAGATAAGACACGCGGCTCAGGGCTCAAAGCTGCAGCTTTGTCAGCAATAAGTGCAAGAAAACATTGGTTGGAACATTATTATTATCTGGCGACAGGTGATGGGAACCCCCTCGGATTTGCAGAATCTGCACCATTTCTGTCTGACATTTTCACTTGGCTATAAACAGAAAATGACAAAGCAGTATCCTGTCAAAAGGATCCTTCGAAAGGCAGGTCGGACAGCTGCGGGAAAAGAGACCTGTGACCATGCAGTATAAATGCCGAGGATTGTGCAAGGTGCTCAGAGGGACATGCACAAGCAAGGTGCACAGGCATGGTGCACACACATGTATGGTGCACATATCATCAGGCGCACACTTAGGTATGGTGCACACACAAGCACTGCTTACTAAGCAGGCGCACACACAGGTATGGTGCACCACAGGCATAATGCACACACACAAGCAAGTGCACACACAGGTATGGTGCACACACAGGCGTGGTGCACACATAGGCAGGGTGTACACACAGGCATGGTGCGCAAAGAGATATGGTGCACACACACACACACACACACACACAGAAGCAGGTTGTGCACACAGGCATGGTGCGCAAAGAGCAGTATTGTGCACACACAAGCATGGTGCCTAACAAAACATGACGGGCGGTAAAGCTGACTAACTTTGAAAGACACGACACCACAATGTGGGCATCTTGGAGGCGTACCAGCTTCGAAAGATACGGCACCACAATGTGAGCATCTTGGAGGCACACTACGACGCTGACCGATGCAACCCCCTGCTTCAGGGGTCTAACAGCTGGTGCACACTGCTCTTGTCCAGCAGAATCCAACTGCTTCCGAACCCACTGTAGCAGCAGACCCTCTTGCACCTCCTCGGTCCATGCTTTGGCTTGGGCAGGGACGCTCTGCAAAAACATCAAGGAAAAGATTGCCCACATCACTTGCCCAAATGACAGCTAAGGAAAAACACAGGCAGCTTGTGAGAGATAAAAGACAGACAGACAGCCTAAAGAGATGTGGTAATAACACAGCATGTAATCCAGTTGTTCACACTAGGGTGACGACCAGGTATCTCACCTCTACAGACATCCCATCTGGAGTGTCCTTGGACTTGCTCACTTCCAATGCCACCAGGTACCAACCACCTGCAAATGAGAAAAAATCAGATAGTCTAGAGACATGAATGCAGCCTTATATTGTTGATTTCAAGTCAAAATACAAAGCCCCCCAGGAATCTCTTTCCTGCAAAAAACCGCAACTGCACTGCAAGCATGTGCATAGATCGCAGTTTGCTTGTTGTGCTTATCATAGGCCAAGGAAAAAAAGCTATGGAGGCAGTGAAAGCAGTCCCAGTCCTTTTTTCCAGAAAGAAAAAGAAGTTTAATGGGAAATGGCTGCTAGCACCTTCATCCCTTAAATTCTTAATTTGCGCACATTTGTCGATTCAAGAAGGGGAGGGGGGAGCAGGATCCTTGAAATGTGCAAGTACAGTTAAACATATGTTTATATGCATCTAAAAGGGGGCCTAAATTCCCACACATGTGCCACTCAAGAACCCTAATACTGAGTTTAAAAAACTGGATTGCTTGCGCCTTTTGGGGCTACTACTTCCATCAATCACAGTGGGGTTTGGGTTTGGAGCTCAACCTCAGTTTAGAGCAAGTGGGATCAGGCAATGGGAGCAGGGTGTGGCCAAAGAGGCAAATGCAGGCATGTAGGAATCGTGAGGTGATTGTGGCTATTAATTGTCTCTACGAGCAACTCAATTTATCAATTGAGCTTACCCTTAACCTCCTCTTATAAGCATTGTGGTAATTACATCCAGTTCTTGCTTCTTATAAGCATTATCCTTTTACAGATGCAATTACAGACGCAAAATCCAGACATGCTTTGTCCTGTTAAATAGCATTATTTATATATGCATGGTTGGATACTTGATTTTGTACACTACTGTCTAAAGAGAGCAGTGCTAACACTCGTGCGCATGAGCCATGCTAGTGTGCACCTTTGAGCATGCTTGTGTGCATGCGTGTGTGTGCGTTTCAAAATTGTGTGTGCGTGTGTGTGTATGTGTGTATGTGTGTATGTGTGTGTACATGTACGTGTGCATGTGCATGTTTATTCATGTGTTCCATGCACAGATAATGACGACAGATGCATCGATGTTGGATTGGATGCATGCACAATTGGATTCAAGTGGGATGTACAATATAACTCATGAATGCATCTGCTCACCTTTCTTTTCTTGAGAACGAGCATCCCCTGCCTTGACATTTGACCGGGAGGACGGACCTGTATAACCATGCACACATACAGTGAGAGGGGAGGGCACTAAATAATACACATGGGCACATCAGTCTTGATGTGATGTGATTGTTTGGTGTGAAGGTGAGGAAAACCTTGAGAAGTGTGATTTCAAGTGTGAGTTCGTAAACCAGGTTGGAGCTGGCGGCATCTTGCGTGCATATCAGTCGTGGGCGCACGACATGGATCATATGAATGCATTCGTCTTGACCTGTCTGTGTCGTTCGTGCAATGTCGTGGATCCTGACAGCTATCTTGTCGCGAAATTCTGCTGGCCTTCCACTTGCCATCACCTTTCCTTAAATTTGAGTATGCATAGAATTATTTCCGTGATGCCACCCGCGAGCAGTGTGCAGGAGGACATCAACTACGAAAGACAATGAGTGGAATTCTGCTTCGAATTCGAAGCGCAGCATTTTACGATGATCATAATGAGAGAAGACAGGCCTGTCTAGGTCATCATACATTTATCAAAAAGGCACCAGCTAGTGCTGAGTACTACAGGAATCGGCGCTGAGCACCGTGCCTCGAGGAGCTCGCCTCGCGCATGCAGCTGCAGGCTTGCAAATGCGTTAGCCATGGCTCTTCGTGCGTCAGTGCTTGAGTATCAAACTGCACTCACTCACACATAATGCCTGGGGCAGAAGCACAAGGGCGAGCATCAGCGGTCTTAATCGCACCATCATCCGCTCGGACAACTATGTCGTGCTCTAACCTTCCGAGCACTCAGTGTTTAACCTACACCAAACAAAAAAATTATTTTTACTGTGGGAACAACTGCACAAACGTGTGTCCAACTGTAAATGCCAACTGTACTAGATCGTGAAGTTAGGATACCTTTTAATAACCAGCATAGAATTTATTATCATAGATTTTACTGTTTGAACCGTGTTATTACTCCTGGCTTGACGTCTGTACAGATGTCAGATCATTGTGAACACAGCTCGCAAACTGCTTGGGTCATGTATTTAATTTAATTAAAAGAAGAAGAAATTTGATGATACCTCTGTCCACGAAGCTGCAGAAACTAGCTATTCATGGCTAGCTTTATCGAACTTAGCAGCACCAGCGCTAACACTCTGTAGGAACATACCACTTAAATTATTAAGTAACTTGAAGAACCCAACAATTCCCTCATCCCATAGCATAAGGTATGACCAGTTGTGAGGAGAAAAGAGAACAATTTTGTTTTTCAACATTCTGTCATGTTGATTAAATCATCATGTTGATTAAATTTGAAAAGTGTTTTAGCTAGATAAGAGTTTAGTATTTGCTGTTGGAGGAGGGCATGCCCATTGAGCTTCATAAGTCTTCCACGGTTTACTGCTTCTGAGGGATATGGCCTTAACTCACAGCAAAGCTGAGCAGGAGAGGGCTTTGATGCCCCCACCACCTCCCCGCACCTCTCATGCCCACCTGTTGCTGAAGCCAGGCGAGGACGGTCCCCCTAAACAGGTGCGCGCGTGCACACACACACACAAATACACACACACACACACGTACACAGCAAAATATGCACACACACACACACACACACACACACACACACACACACACACACACACACACACACACACACACACACACACACAAACAAATGCACGCACATCAACTCTCTATGAGGCGCAAGTGTGTGCAATTTTGTGCATGCACAGCTCCTTTCAAAAACCATTGCATTAGCTCTGCCCATGCGTTCAATGATCCATAAACAGCCCTGCACCATGCTTGAGTATGTTCACAGAAACTTAATTAGTCTAAACATAGCTGGTTTACTCTTACAGCATGGAAATTCCCGTTTAAAACATTGCTCTCCAAGCCTGCAGTGCTGTTTTTGTGACGCCTGCGCCCTGGCTACTGCAATCCATGCTGATTTATGAAATTCCTTATCACATGGCAGCCCATATGGTTGTGACAGCAAACCAAGAGATATAGGTATGCATCCTATTGTGGGTAAGGCATGCAATTCATTGATCCTGTGAGCCTTGGAAGCAAAGCCTGTGCCTAACTTTTACCCCACAATTTAGACCAGGGTGAGCTTGCTGAGAATGTCCTGGCCAAGCACCCAGCTTACATATATGTACACCCCTATATATATACCATTATAAATATACCCCTCTCTTTAAAACCTAGGGACCTATGCTGTCTGCGCACCAGGCCTCACCCCACACCTTTTGCAGCCGAGGAAACCGTCTACTAACTGGTGGTCCTCTACACATGCTCTCCGCGCACCGACCTTCAATCCTTGCCATTTACAGCCTGGCAAACAAATGCCTGCTGGCAGTTAAAACTGCAGGTGCTGTCCACGCACCTAGCTCTGCTTGCCTGACGCAGCCAAGGAAAACCTGTGGTTTTCCTGGATCACTGCAGGTTCTGGATGAGGATGAGTATGTCGCTCACATTGAAGCCATTGTAGAGCGTGACTACTTCCCAGACATCCCAAAGCTGCGGAGCCAGCTGGAGTGGGAGCAAGCAGTCAACACCGGCGACCCCTTCCTCATCAGGTGTGTGTGTACGTGTATGTGTGTGTGCGCGTGGGGTGTGTGTGTGTCTGCATGTGTGTATGTGTGTGTGTGTGCGCCGCATGTGTGTATGTGGGTGTGTGTTGCTTGACAGGTTGGCTGTGCGCGCTTCTAGCTGCTTCTAGGTCACCTGAGGTAGGAGAGCTAGGTATGTGAAAGTTCTAAGGACCTGCGACGAACTGGATCCGTGCAGACGTGCAGGAATGGAGAGTTGAATGGAATTAGGCAGTTTTTTTCCCATTACAGATGGAGCACTACATGACAGGCAGCCTCATGTCATCGTGTACAAGGCAATCCGGCAAAACCCTGGCTCAGTCTCTCTCTCTCTCACACACACACACACACGCATGTCTGCAGGCAAGCACAGATCAACATTGCCCGCCGGCGTGCAGGCCTCAAAACCCCTGCGCCCAACACTGGTGCTGGCGCCGGCGAGGGAGGACGGCGACCTCACACTGGCGGGACATGGGGAGCCACGCCTGGCATGACTCAGGTGTGTTGAAGCTCAGAAATGTGAACCCTTCACCTCACACTGGCGGGACATGGGGAGCCACGCCTGGCATGACACAGGTGTGTAGGAACTAACTCTGAAGCCTGAAATGTAAACCCCTAAGGTGGCAGGACATGGGGGGCCACGCCAGGCGTGACACAGGTGTGTTGAAACCATGAAACCTGAAATGTGAACCGTTCAACTTACAAGCAAGACACGGGGAACCACTCCAGGCATGACTCAGGTGTGTTGAAACTCTGAAACCTGGAATGTAAACCCTTAACATTGCATGGGCAGGGCACAGGGGCCACACTCCAGGCATGACCTAGGTAAGCCTTGACCCTAAACCCAAAATCGTGAGCCTCACACTGGCAGATGTGGGGGGGCCACTTCTGGCATGTTGCTGTTGTGTGTGAGTGTGTGTATGTGTGTGTGTGTGTGTGTGCGTGCGTCCGTGCGCGTGTTTGCATGCACTCTCATACCAAGCTCCAGCTCGCGCTTTGAGTGCTACTGACAACACCTTTCATGTGTTACTATGTTTGCAGACAGCACATCGCTTTGAGTGATCTGCATTGCATACCACAAGGTGCCGATACTTTTGCTCAGCTGTGTTTTACACACAGGAATGGCAACAGCTGCATAACCTCATGACTCGTTTGCCATACCTTCTTCAGCATGTTCTGCGCCAGTTTGCTCTGTACATAAAGATGGCCACAATAGCACTGGACTTGCTGAGGTGGCATGCCAACCACCCTCTACCCATGAGACTGCCCACAAAGTTGGCTGCACATCCTCTTTCATGACCTTTCTTGTGATGTCCGCATTCGCGCCCTCCTTCCACTTCCTCTCACTCCTCTTTGCTCTTTGAACTTTCCCTTAGAATGATGAGGATCCACCATTCATGCAAGCCCTGATCTTTAAGGCTCAAGTCCCCCCCCCCGCTGCTACTCCTCGCTCAAACTTGCCAAACATGCGGCGCCTCTCAACCAACATGGCAGCCCTGCAATTCAGGAATCTGCTGTGATGTGGACCCTAGCTTGCCACACAGGCGTGCTAGCCCTGCTTCATGGCGCTCCTGCTCATAACTCAGCCATACTTTGTCTGGCTCATAGCATACTGCGCACGCTCCATGTACCGCTGCTTTCTCAAGCTGCACAGTGGCGCGCCTGCTCAAACCGCTGTCACGCCTGGACTCGCTCAATCTCAGAGCATGCTGCGCACGCCCGCCATGACACCGCTTCCTCAAGCTGGAGCATCGACGCCAGCCGTGCATGGAGCAGGGGGAGGAGCAGAGGCTTTCGGGGCCACACCTGGTGCTCACGTGCTTGCTGCCAGGACGGAGGGTGGAAATGGTGGGTGGCTGTGTGTGTGTGTGTGTGTGTGTGTGTGTGTGTGTGTGTGTGTGTGTGTGTGTGTGTGTGTGCCTGATGCATTGTGTGAGAAAGGTGCTACACAAACATTAAGCCAGGACCTGGACCATAGAGGTGGCATCTTCGATTTCAAACTGACCACTTGTGCCCTGAGTTTCCACCTTTTCATGGACTCTTCATGAATTGAGCAAGAAGTTTTATTGCCAGCCATGCATGGAGCTGGGGAGGGCAGGGGTTTCTGGGGTCACACCTGGTACTCACATTTTGCAGCCAGGGTGGAAATGGTGGATGGCTGTGTGTGTGTGTGTGTGTGTATGATGCATGGTTTTAGCAGGGAGGAGCTGGCATGCCAGTGGCACACGCTTGCCTCCCAGTTTTGCTGCCAAGGCTGAAATTCTTCAGTCAGTCGACAGTAGATGGCTGTGTGTAAAAATGATGCATCATATTGAGCATGGAGGTGATGGCTTGCAAGTGGCACACACTGCACTTCTTGGCTCTGGCGCCAGGGCTGGAAGGGTCAAAGGCAGGTGGCTGTGTGTGTATGTGTGTGTGTTTTGCTTAAGCATCGCAGTGCTTGCTTGCAAGTGTCATGCTCATCGCTCCTGGCTTTGCCGACAGGGCTGAAAAAGGAAATGATGAATGGCTTTGAGGGTGGGTGATACGCTTGAGAGTGGCGGTCCCTTCTTGCAGGCAGCGCTCAACAGCATCAGCATTAGCATGAGCATAATCACAGTGCCTGTTTATTATTGCAAATGCTGCAAGGTAAGGTGGTCGTTGCATGTTACATGTGCTTTTTTTTGCACCAACAAGGTATAGCATGAAGAGCCATGTCTGGAAGTGCTTGCATGGCAACACAGCCAGACTTGGCATGCTTCAATCTGTTTCTATTGTTTACATGTCCTGATTTAGTCAAAGCTAGGAAGGGCCTCCCGGTTGCTGCATGCCTCCCAGCAAAACCTCAAATCAGCTCACAGTGCTGCAAACTTTGCAGTGCTTACGTCATGGGACTGCATACCTAGCAGCATCACTTGAAGCCAGTCCATAGTGCTGCAACCCTTGCATCCATACCTCATAGGACCGCATACCTCGCAGCTGTACTTCAAATAAGTCCACTGTGTTGCATAACTTGCAATGCATACATCATAGGACTGCATACCTCACAGCAGTACTTGAGACCAGTTCATAATGCTGCATACCTCGCAGTGCATACCTCATGAGGCTGCATACCTCGCAGCAGTACTTGAAATCAGACCACATTGCTGCATACTTTTCAGAGCGAAGCTCATAGGACTGCGCACCTCATAAGGCTGCATACCCAGCAGTGCACACATCATAGGGCTGCATACCTCACAGTAGCACCTGCAACCAGTTTGCATTTTCCTTTTAGCATGCGCTTTCAGAGATGCGGTGTTCTCAGGCAGAGCAGGGTGCACAGGCTGACCAAAAGTGCGAGATGCTTCCATATGGGACCTGAGATGCATTGCTTGCAGCACAGAGTGGGCAAGCGTCACACACACTCCCTGCTGCAGCCGTGAAAAACGTATCTCCAGAGCAAGCTTATGGAAGCTGCTCGAACTTTGGATTTTTCCTGCGTACCCTGCGCATGTAGCAGGCATTGTTTGCTATGTTAGGCTCACTTAACCGCCGTGTGCCCAAATTATGCTGAGCTGAGTGCCCATCCTGCAAGGTTAGATGTGTACCTGGCACTCAAGCATGAAATGGTCAGCAGTACCATACTCGCTGTATGCTTTGATGGAACAAAGGAGGCTTTACGTGTTTGCCCTGTAAGATGTCTGCACAGACCAGGGTAAGTTGCAAGCCCCCTAAGCTTCAATTGTGCGCACCTAACTGCAAGCAGCATCACAACCATGGAGTTCTACTGGTTCCTTTCCAATTTGCTGTGCGCAGAGCAATCATAAGGCGTGAGCTCCTCCAAGTTGACACATCCTTCCCTTGACCTTCCCCTCCAACTTGACCTTTTCGATTTTCTGTGCGGAGACCAAGCCGAGGTGTAAGCCCCTCCAGCTTGATTCTTCCTCCCCTTCAACTTCCCTTTGCCTTCTCAGATTGATCTCTCCAATTTACTGTGCGCAGAGCAAGCCGAGCTGCGAGCCCCTCCCATGAGCTTAGATGCCTACCTTGCGCAGCACACCTCTGAAGACAACGCATCTTTTGCACGACTCCAGGTGAGTGCCCCAAGAAGGAGCCCACGCATTTTTTGCTGGTTTTGTGTAGCAATACAAATTACCAGCCCTATCCGTAGGTAGGGTAGGGATAGCATGAGCATGGGAGTGTTGTTGCTGTTAATTAACGACGACAATGCCAAAGTTATTGCTACAGGCACCGTTTTGGCATTTGGATGCTCATCTAATGCCTGGCCCCAGTGAAGAAGGCTGTGCCAGCCTACAATGCGGAGGTGACAGCTGTACAATTTGATGCTTAACTGCTCATCACGTGAGAGTTTTTTCTAAAGCACATCTCGGAGGACTTCTTGTGCTTGATCTTGCAGGGAGTTTCACATTCCATGTGAAGTGTCCTCACCTGATGCTTGTTAATTCAAGGAATCAGGGTATGGTGTGCGAGAATTATTGCCGTCCACCTGCTGCTTTGCTGCTTGAAAACTAGATCTCATCACAGAAATTGGGACCTTGCCTGCAAGCAGCAGGTGAGCAAATAAGCTGGCAGTGTCTTTCCTTCCACAATTCATAGGCTCGTGGCCTTCACTTGAGCATAAATGAGTGTGTGCTGATAAGGGAGGAAAGAGGAAAAAGAAAGACTCTGCACGCCAGGACTGGCGGTTTGCATTGAGGTAAGGTTCACTGGTGGCCTTCACTTATGCGCAATGAGCGCTGTGGATATACCTGGCAGCTGCTGATCACTTTTAAGCTGATTCCAGGTCTCGGTACACAGACTTGAAAGGTAGGGTCTGCCTGTCGTGTGCCAGAAGCAGGTGCCTCTGGGCCTTCAACTCTTACAAACAAAGTACACCTCAAAGCACCATCATAATTTAGAATTTTTTTGGGGGTACGCCTGTGTTTGTGTACGCCGGTGTTTACGCACACCCAGTACATTACCCCTCAGCCCCTGGCTCTGACAGTATTGTGGTTTTGATGCATCCCATGTTGATGATACTAGGTATTTGTCTACAATCACACAGACATAGCCAGCCTGGCTGAAAAGCCAAGTTTTTCTGCAATCCTATGGTCATAGCCAGGTGTTGCTCGTTGTCTGCTGTGCAGGCCAAGACACTTGCCCTGAAGCGTCAAAAGGTGGCGCACCATTTGGAGGACAAGAATAAGCTGCTCTTAGAGGGGCCTGGGTCCAACCCGACTGAGGAGTATGGGACGAGTGGGCAGCAGCCATACACCCTCGTCATGACCAAGCACAACCCCACAAGCTCGCTGTACTACTCCCCGCAGCAGGTGAGGAATGGGGATGAGAGGGCTGGAGCCATCCACCTTGGTTGTGGTCAAGCTCATTTCCCCTGAAGCTTGCTATGCTTCATCCGGCAGCGGGTGAGAGCCGCTGCTGGCCAGGAAAATGCAGGCACAGCAAATGCATTGTGTCCATGCATGAGTTTGAATTGTTGGACCAGTGGCGCACCGTGGTGGGAGGTAGCTGGCAACATGCAGGGTGACACTAGCTGTATCACACAGAGTTGTGTGTGTGCGTGCAACACTGTGAGGCCAACCAAATAGCAAATGGAGTGATACAGCTTTTCCACTCTCCCTCTCTCATTCCATAGAGGGAGAGCGGAAGAGAAAGGGGAGAGAGAGAGAGAGAGAGAGAGAGAGAGAGAGAGAGAGAGAGAGAGAGAGAGAGAGAGAGAGATTATGAGGATTGTACCAATAAATCTAAATCCCATATGTCCCTGGACACAGGTGTATGAGCATAGCACGCGTTTGGCAGAGCCCACTTCTGCCGGCGGTTGGGTCGTTCTTTCGTGCGAGCATGCATGTTTGCCCTGACTTGGTCCCGACCATCTTTGGTTCCAACCACAGTCACAGGCGCACCCCAAAAATGTTGTGCCTTTCACCTCCAACTGCAAAATGCATGCTTGATAGTCGGTTGCCTGCACCAGCTCACTAATTTCTAACCCTTTTTGTAGGGAAGTGGAGTGTTCAATGGTGGGATTTGCATGCACAGAGTGCAAGCACATCAAAATAGTTCTTTTTAAATTATACTCTTCACACTGAACCCTTGGACTCAGTCAGGAAAAGTTAGGGAGAATTGCGAACAGAGGAAGCCTCCACACCCATCTTTGGAATTTTCATTGTTCTCCCAGGACTTCCCTGGGGTTTGCTGGTGATAGAACCTATTCAGAGATAACTTTGGACAACTCAAGCTCTTGACAGAATTTGCTCAAATGGCATGTCTCTTCTCTCGCGTAGCTTCTTGCTGGATCTTGCTGCGTATGAAGCGTAAGAAGCCTCTACCATACACACTGTCTTGTTGCAGGCTGAAACCTTGGGAATTGACACCACAGTAAAATTAAGGCCCCCCTTACCTGTGCACCCTCCAGCTCTGCTTTTCTAATTTGTCGACTTCATCCAAGATCCATGACCCTGCAAGCACCTGCTTCATCAATGTTGCGCATTTCATTCAAGATCCATGACCCTGCAAGCACCTGCAAAATCCATGGCCATCATTCAAGACCCGTGACCCTGCAAGCACCTGCAAGATCCATGACCCTCATTCGAGACCCATGACCCTGCAAGCACCTGCTTGATCAGTGTAGCGCATTTCATCCAAGATCCATGACCCTGCAAGCACCTGCTTGATCAGTGTAGCGCATATTTTTTAAGATCCGTGACCCTGCAAGCACCTGCTTGATCAGTGTAGCGCCCGGCGTCTGTCATTGTAGATGATGATGATTTTGCTGCCAATAGATGTTGCTCCTGCCTGGTGCTTGCAGTCTGCTCCTGCTTGGTGCTCGGAGCTTGCAGCATCCACTGTTTGCTCCTGCTCTGTTTGGTGCTTGCAGCGTCCACTATCTGCTCCTGATCCTGTTTGGTGCTCGCAGCGTCCGCTGTCTGCTCCTTCTTGGTGCTTGCAATCTGCTCCTGCTTGGTGCTTGCAGCGTCCACTGTCTGCTCCTGATCCTGTTTGGTGCTTGCAGCGTCCACTGTCTACTCCTGCTCCTGTTTGGTGCTCGCAGCGTCCGCTGTCTGCTCCTTCTTGGTGCTTGCAATCTGCTCCTGCTTGGTGCTTGCAGCGTCCACTGTCTGCTCCTGCTCCTGTTTGGTGCTTGCAGCGTCCGCTGTCTGCCACAGAAGCAGCAGAGTTTGCTCGACGCCCCCCAAAGTCCATCAACATCAAGGCCACCCGCCTGAAGCCAGCAGAAGTGGACCCATCACAGCAGCAAGCGCCACCGGGCACACTACCTCCTGCCTTAGCCCGAGCAGTTGGCCTGGCGGCTCCTGCCAATGCAGGTGTGTGTGGTGTGTGCGATGCACATGTGAACATGTACACTCATGTGATGTGCGCAGCCTAAGCAATGCAGGTCCGGCGGCTCTTGCCAATCATGCAGGTGTGTGCCCATATACATGCAAATGGAGCAGCTCTTGTGCTAAAGTAGGAAGATTGTACCATGTTTCTGACTTTTGTTTGTGGTAAGCATGTAGAACGCCAATTTTGCACACGGGGCATTCCTTCAAAGGGGGGCTGGTGACATCTGCATAGTTGCGTGCAGCATAATGATGCGTGCATAAGAACGCTGCAACGGTCGTTTGGCTGCCTTTGCTGATTGCTTGAATGCTTAAAAAGCTTGCCAGGGCCCGAAGCCTGATGGCATACGCGCACGTCTATTTTTTCTTTCTTGTGTGTCTGCTTGCGGCTGTGGGACTGCGCTGCGCTGCACAATATCAACCCAGCATTTCATGTAAGCGGTTGCCAAGTGCCTCTCTCCTGTGGTTGTCATGCATTGCCGCAGGCACGCCTCGCGACTTCAACAACCGCTTGCCTACCCCTGCGCTGACTCCCAGTGCGCTTGGCGATGAGTCCCCTTTCATGACCTGGGGTGACATAGAAGGTGAGGAGAAAATGGGGTACCTGAGGAGATGAGTCCCTTGGGGAGGTATCAAGGCACCTTGAGGAGATGAGTCCCTGTATTTCACCTGGGGTGTCATGGAAGGCGGGGTGAAAGTGTCCCCACTCTTAGGGTCCCAGAGTTGTGACTTCTAGGTTGAGTCAAATCTGGTGAGCAGCAGACACTGCTTTCCAAACGTTGCAGAGCAACAGCATGTGCAGCACATCATTGTTTGAGAGGAATGTCATGTGACATCATGCCATTTCCCTGCGTTGCCGCCTTTGGGCAATCCCAACAGCAATGGCGTGTGTCCAGTGTGTGTGTGTGTGTGTGTGTGTCCAGCTTATGGTGTCTTCAGGGTAAGGTGTTCAGCATGTGGTGTCTAGCGTGTGCGTGTCCAGCGTGTTTGTGTCCAGCGAATGGTGTCCACCATATGGTGTGTGTCCTGTTGAGCTTGGCTGCATCTTGCAGTATGCTATCTACATGAGGCAGCAAAGGACCTATTCGGCAGGGTAGGACATCCTGCTCTAGCTACAATTGCCTGTGCAAGACTTATGCAAAGGTAAGATAGTAGAGGCCTTGTTTGCCAGCGCATGACCTTTGCCAAGGTAGGATAGAGGCCTCGTATGCCGGCGCATGACCTTTGTCTAGGTAGGATAAAGGCCTCGTTTGCCAGTGCATGACCTGTGTCAAGGTAGGATAGTAGAGGCCTTGTTTGCCAGTGCATGACCTGTGTCAAGGTAGGATGAAGGCCTTGTTTGCCAGCGCATGACCTTTGCCAAGGTAGGATAGAGGCCTCGTATGCCAGCGCATGACCGTTGCCAAGGTAAGATAGTAGAGGCCTTGTTTGCCAGTGCATGACCTGTGTCAAGGTAGGATGAAGGCCTCGTTTGGCAGTGCATGACCTGTGTCGAGGTAGGATGAAGGCCTCGTTTGGCAGCGCATGACCTGTGTCAAGGTAGGATGAAGGCCTTGTTTTCCAGCGCATGGCCTTTGCCAGGGAAAGGCAGGACAGGGGGGCCCAGCTACGGCAAGCTGGAACTTCTAGTGGAAGTGTAGAAATTAGTGGTCTTGCTCCCCAGCGCTTCTGCTTCCAGCTGCAGATGTGGCCTGCCTGTGGATATGACGTGTGTGTGCAGATGTTCAAATGTCTGCATGGACAGGTTTGAGGCAAGGCTGCAGAGCTCAAAACTCAAGGCTTTGCGCATGAAAGGCCCAATTTGCTCAGAGGTGCAAGCAGCACCTTTTTGCTGTTGATGGAATGGCGTGAGGTGCGGCGCGCCACACAGCACAAGGCTACATTGCGGCATAGCACGACGTCACATTTAAATACAGCACACATTTTGACTTAACTTTGAAGCTGCTCCCTCAGTGGCGTTATTGCATGGGTCCCAGCCCCTGATAGCTGAGCGCACATGGTCCTGAGCGGACCTCCAATCCCTTCATGCTTGATTGCTTAACTTAATCATGAACTCAGTAGATTGGTTTCCAGTCAATCCCTGCTACTTGCAGGTAAAGCTCGGAGCCTGAGGAAGGGCTGTCCTATGATCTGAACCAGTTGCTCACTTTCAGCGCCATTGCACTTCATTTCCACCAATTGTTCACTTTCAAACTTTCTGCTGCTGACTGTTGCACGAGGCAGGCATGCATGCAATTGTGCTTTTGGTTTTATCCCCATCGGTGTGCTTGGTTGTATCTCCATCTTCACCTCCAATCAGCCTCCATCTTCACAGGTGCATGCTGATCACTGTTACACACTCCAGGCACGCCAGTGCGCTTCACTTTCACCAGTTGTTCACTCTCAAGCTTTCTGCTGCTGACTGTTGTACATTGCAGGCACACCATTGCGCTTGGAGCCTGAGGAGGGGGTGGCCTATGATCCGAAGGCGCTGGACGGCCCCACCTTCAGCGTCCCGAACATGCCCAAAAAAGAACAGGTGCCACAAGGACGTCTGCTTTGTGATTGCATGAAGAGAGCAGCTGACAATGAAGTAAATGAATCGTTGGGGACAGTGGAAGTGGGCGAATGCCAAAATAAGGACAGTTGCCCCAAGGATGTCTGCCGTGTGAAGAAGATGTAAAAAAAACTCAGGTGCCCCAAGGTCATCTGCCATTTTAGTGTCCCGAGCAGGCCCCAAAGGGAGCAGGTGCCCCAAGGAAGCATCTCAAAGATGCCGTGTGGTAGCATGGCCAAAAAGCAGTGTGCTGTGTGACTGCATGAAGAGTGCATCTGACACGTGTGTGTGAGCAAATGCTCAACTACGGACGGTGCACAACAGCAAATCCTCAAACAAGAGTAGGGCAAGTAAGTGGATGGCAAGGGAGGACAGCAAAAGTGTGTGTCGCCGCTGATCCTGCCTGTTACTGTATGAGGGACGTCCGGTCTGATGATCGCACTGGTATGATTTCATGTCCTAGGCTTCATCCAGCCCATGATGCAGGTTAAAACGCGCCGCCTTTGTTCAAAAGTTCAAGAGCTGCATATGGCCCGCGCTGGGGCTTTAGACTTCCATCTTGCTCACGATGCAGCTGAAAACGCACCACCTTTGGACGAGATTAGCTGCATCTGGATCAGGCTGAGGCTTCAGACCTTTATCTTACCCGTGATGCCAATGAAGCTGCGCCACCTTTGCATGCAAGTAGCTAGTAGCTGCATCTGGATCATGCTGTGGCTTCAGCTCTTCATAATGTCCTAAATTCTGAGCCCATGATGCGGCTGGAGCTGTGCCACCTTCGCAGAACAGAGCCTACATCGGGTCTGAGACACAAGCTTAAACTTCATCCCGCCCAAAAGGCAGCTATGCACACACAAGGCAGCCCTTCTAGCCTCAGTGAGAACCCACTGATTTTTCAGAAGCAACAACATCATCCATCAGGAATCCATCATGTGCAGGTGGTCCATGGAAGGTTCCTGCTGGCTGTTGCCAGAATAACCTCTTGTCCATTCATAAGCACCTCTCATTCATTCCTGCAAGAATCCATGCCATTGCTGCCGAATCCCCCTCGTGCAGGTGGGCTATGAGCTGGCTGCCGCCAAACCCATCTTTTGTTCATTCCTGCAATCATTCCTGCAAAAATCCATGCCATTGCTGTGGAATTCACTCCCTACATGCAGGTGGGCCATGAGCTGGCTGCTGCCAAATCCATCAAGGAGTTGCGAAAGCGGCAGAAAGCAGCCAAGCTGGCTGCGTTGTTTGGGGCACCACCAGGTATGTGGATGTGGATGGAGGGTGCGCTCACGAGCACACACATATATTCACACACACACACACACACACACACACACACACACACACACACACACACACACACACACACACACACACAACAGACACACACACACATGCGCGCGCGCGCGCACACGCGCACACACACACACACACACACAAACACACACATGCGCGCGCGCGCGCACACACACACACACACACACTCATGGCACTCCTCAGGTGGCACTCCCGCTGTAGCCGCAGGCCACAGGCTGTCTAGCCAGCCCCGCTCTGAGCAGACGTTAGGGGGTGTGCACAAGGTGTGTGTGCGCGCGTGCGTGCGTGCGACTCATGCTGATGCCTCATGCTGATATACCTGAAACGAGGAAGCACAGTCTCAGCCTTACTTGCGCTTTTGGGTTGTTGTTTTCTTCCACGCTTCTGCTTGTATGTGTGGCATGTGCCTTTGCTCTTTGCCTCATGTGTCCATGCAGCAAAGCACTGCCCCTCTTGGTGTGCCTGCCTGTGTGCGCGGGCACCCTGCAACCCCTCTGTGTTTGTCATTCTTGCACCTGTATTGCCGACCTCTATAAACCCTTGTAGCAAAGCACTGCCCCTCTTATTTGCCTGTGTATGCAGGCACGCACCCCCCTCTTATCCCCGGCTGCCCAGCGTTTGGTACATTCCATGCATAGCACTCCCAAAACTGGTGGCACCACCAAAGGCGGCACCACAAAGAGGGTTCCTGCGAGGCTATCTGACCTGACTGGCTTTGGATCGGTGAGCATTGCTTGCGCACAGAGGTTAAAAGAAAGAGATCTGGATATGAAAGCCAGACATTGCATAACGGCTTTGTTGAATGGATTAAATGTGCGTTGCCTCAGCATTGGTCTAGTAGTGTGGATCAGCGTGAATGCTTTACTAGTTTTCTTGATTTTTTGATAGGCTGCTCTTGATCTTTGATGAAGGGCTTATCTTGGGATGTGGCTGATGTTCAGGTTTGGGGATCATTTTCAAGCCTTGAGCCTTGTGTGTGCTCTAGAGGTAACAGTGCATGCTCAAGCCTTGCTTGCCTTTGAGGCAACAATGCATGCTCTAGACTGTCTGCCTGGGTATCTAGGTTGCTTGGGGGTACCATTGTTAATTGGCTGCAATGGTGCATGCTCTGGACTGACTGCTAAGGGACCTAGTTTGCTTGAAGATGCCGTTCTCAATTGGCTGCCCCACAATGTGTTCCACAGATTCATTAATAGAATCTTGCGACTGCGCCTGTGCACTTTCACTGACTCAAACATTTTGCCCCAAAAAGCACTGCTCCCTTACTCTTCCACTTTCCCAGGATAAGGGTGCCAACTCAGTCGATGCTGCATTGAGGGCCAGCTATTCAGGAGTCCGCCCATCTCCTTCCCCCTCACCCTTCTTGTCCCAGCGAGCTACTCCGACCCCCTCATTGAAGCGTAGCCAACAGCCTCCCACACCAAGCCTTGCATCCCAAGGGGGATCAGTACCTAAAGGTGAACACCCCTCATCATCCATGCCTGCTGCTAAGCCCTCTGCCTTTAACCCACAAGCAGGAAGTATAACAGACGATTTGCTCAATATTTGACGTTGTATATTTTCTGGACCCCCCTTACTCCTCCCCTGACGGCAGCTAAGGTGTGTAGGCGATTGTGCCTTAGATCGAGCGCAGAGAATTTTTTTTTGTGTCATTTCATAGCAGTAGATGGTGGTGTGCTGCTGTATGTTTTTGCTACATGGTGTAAGGGGGACAGCAAGTCCATTTTGAGTAAAGGCTAGGATTCGGTGCACCGAATGACTGAATGACCTGAATGGTGACCTGAATGGTGCACCACTGAATGGTGCACCACTGAATGACCTGAATGGTGCACCGAATGACTGACCTGACCAGGTCCTGTAGGAGGAACCCACTTTGCACCTGGTTTGGAGAAACTTCCTGTGGGGTACTTCTGATGCCCATTTCAAATGTCATGCTCTTCCTCTGGTCAATCAAAACGACAGTAGAGTTCCTTCTCCATAGCACTCAGAAGCTGTAAACCTGGCTCAATTGTAAAAAAATGACTGTTGCTGTTGGACAGTGTGCCGTGTCATTCCTTCCCTCTTGTTTACTTCCTTGAACTTACAGTTGTTTTTTCTTTCTTTCTCTAGTGTGGATCATCTCATGCGCCAGCAGTCACACCTGCCAGGCCAGCATGTTGCACTTGTGAGCGGCAACTCCTTCAGGCGTAAAAACCTACGCTATCTCTTTTCCCCTCGTTCCCTTTTCCTATAAGAAATGTGAAACGGACTTCCTTCAAACAGTGTCCACCAAAACCCTTGCAAGTGCCCGGCAGCCTGAGGTACGTTCGCACCCTCTAATACTGCTAGCAATGAGCTTTGACCACATGCAGCTCCTTAAGTCATCACATGCAGCACATGAACCAATGAGCAAGAAGTAACTAAGGAGTAAGGCAAGCTACTTCCCATGACAGCCCTTACTGACTAATACGCCTGAATCATCACCGACCAGAAGGATCATGGTGAACGTGGCTTGCAAACAAACCAAACATGATTCAGTCTTTTTTTGTCCAAGGGAAACAGTTCACACGACAGGATACAGTGATGTGCCTGAGGTAATTAAAAATCAGAAAAATGAAACCAAGTGAAGATGCATGCGCGCAACAGCACATAAATGCACGCAAATTGATCCAGCAAAGGCCTTTTCGGGGCAGGCTAAGTTAACATTGATGCAAGAGGTAATAAGGTGAGGTTACATCTACATATTCGCCTACAAGGTTTACAAGGATAAGGCCTTCAGTCAAGAATTGCGACTGCTAGCCTGCTCATAAAAAGCGATTAATTCATGAAGGAAAAAAGGAAGTTTATGGTTGTTCTGGTTTAAAAAAGCGGACACATCATGAGATCCTGCCTGTGAGAACAAGGGAGCATATTTCCTGCGGAGAGAGACCACCTGGGGATGTGTGCAATGAAAGAGGACATGTTGTTCATCCTGGACATTATCATCAGCCTCACAAAGGTCACAGTTTAGGGCAGACCTGTGATTCCAAGTTGCTGTCTCATAGCGAAGGGTGTGAACACGAAGTCTAAACCGAGCCACGTTGCGAATGACATCATGGGGGAGGTCAAGGAACATGTATTTGGGAAGACTGTAGGAAGAATGCCCAACCAAGGCCCTTTTTGTAGGAGTAGCGCACCACTGGTGATAGGTTAAGCGTTTACTGTTGCGCTCTCTTGGGTGTGTGTTGGAAAAAGGCGCCCAATATTGTAGATGCCTGGTCCTGAGGTCCACGACAAACCGACTGAGATCAATGGGCTCACAATTCAGCAGCTTCTGTTTGAAGATGTGGGAGTGTGCCAAACCATCCATGGCTGACAGAATATGGGAGGACCAACAATCATCGGACCTTGAGCTCAGCCGCATGTCAGCCTGCAAAATCTTTTTTTTTGTCGAGCTGTTGCATCGGGTCAGAGAATTATAAAGACGCATTGCTGCTCGGAACCAGTTGAACTGCAAGGGCTCTAAACCACATTCTCGCATGATGCACCAAGAGGGAGTGGTGTCCCTTACCCCCAGAGTTCTTTTAAGCACTGTTAATAACCACTTCTGTATGGGATTGTCCATCTCTTTGTCTT
The DNA here is from genome assembly GCA_914767535.2 of Dunaliella primolecta. Taxonomy (NCBI): domain Eukaryota; kingdom Viridiplantae; phylum Chlorophyta; class Chlorophyceae; order Chlamydomonadales; family Dunaliellaceae; genus Dunaliella; species Dunaliella primolecta. The sequence goes on from OU611766.1 coordinate 3,679,157, forward strand.
GTCGTAGGTAAGGGGTAGCCCAGATCTGACTTGCATACATGCCAGCAGGAATTGTATACGTCTTGAGGAGCCAAACCTGGGCGTGTAATCTGTTGGCAAGGTCGTGCTCCTGAACAAACTTTTTTACTCGGAAAGTACCAGCTGTGAATGGTCGCAACGCAGCATCAGCTGCAACATCCAGATTGATGGTTTTGTCAAACACCATGCCAAGATATTTGAAAGTATCTGTGTAGGGGAGCTGCGTACCATCAAAGTAAAGTGGGGGCAAGTTGTCAGACCTGGAATTGAAGCACATCACCTCAGATTTCAGTGTGTTGACAGTCAACGACTTCCTTCGAGCATAGGCTCTCAATTTGTTGAGCATGGTCTGCACGTTGGTATGGTCATTGGACATGAGAGAGAGGTCATCAGCGAACAGCAGGTGAGTCACCATGAAATTGGGAATACCGGTGAGCGCCCCCTGCACCCCTTCAACCAGACATATCCGCCTACAAGGGCAGTTGAGCGGAAACACTGAAGGAGGTGATACTTGGCTCAGGCAACAAACCTTCAGATTATTTAGCATGCCTCAAGTAAAATTGTTTCCCCTAGCTCTTTGCTCCAAACTTTTTAGCAGGGGAGAGCAGCTTTTGATGAGACCTTTGCTAGCTTGCTAGTCTGTCCAGGCTCGCTCATAATAATGATCATTAACCTGCTAACACCATATGCGCTGTTGAGAAGGCTTCCAACAACCAAATATCATCAACAAGATCAAAAGTAAGGTACTTCTTCTAGCAGCGCTTTTGACCTCCCTGATCACCAATGACATCGTTCTTCCTATTCTTTCTCCTCTTGGTGGAGGGGCCACGGTGCCTCGGCCTGTAGGGAGCCTCCTGATGAGTCATCAGATGTTATTTTTTCCTTAGTTGATGCGTGGATTGTGTTTCCCTGCCTCTGCAGTTTTTCTTTTGTTTTATGCCTTTCAGGACAGGTGACCTTTCCTTAATGCAGCCGGACTTGGCAAGCGTAGTCTTTCTTTCTTTCTGTTTTATAGGGAAACTTCCCTTCCTGCATGCAGCCTTTTTCTGGCTGGTGTGGTCTTCTCATTTTTCTTACCTGGTGCTTTCAAACATACACACACGCACATGTATCATGTCCAGAGTTTGCGACGACCATTGAAAAGAAAGATAAAGAAAAGGGTCGCTGTTCGCACCAGATTTAGATTTAGATTTACACAGGGGGACCTTCAGCCAGACTGTTCGGCTGATCGGCCTGTGACTGGTCCTCGCCAGCCAACATAATGTCCATAAGCTCAGAAACAAACGAAAAAAGCTTGTTGTTCGCACCAGATAAGGATTGATCTTCACACCGTAAATCATCCACACATTAAGGACTGCCAGGCCGCACAAGCAAGCCAGGCTGCTGGGGCGCTCACAATGTGAGTGCTGACATCCCAATGGGGATCTACTAGAATACACCGATTTAGTTTCACGGTGCCTGTCTTCTGGAGGCAGCAAGTAGGCACTCCGGCGGCTATGCCGCGGTGTCCGCTCTCCGATGCCGAGTTGGAATACTAGAGTAGTACTGCGGCTGCTGCTTGAGGCCTGGCCTGTGCAGCCTACGAGCCTGTGCGTGATGTTCAAGCCTAACAGCTGCACGTGGATCGCTTGCAGGCTGCTTTCTTGGCACTCTGCGCCTGCAAGCATTGGTGTTCAGGCCCCCCAGAACATACCTTGAAGGAGGGCAACAGTCATCATCATCATCTCTTCGCGGTGTTTCTTTCTGATGTTAATCCACCAAAAAATTTCAAACCTGGGCGGGGGCAGTACTAAGGAAACTCCATGACCCCATCTGCATTTACAATACGCGGTCTCATCCCTGGACTTCACACCGCATTCTGGCTGGCTCTAGTGCATTGAATTCTCCGTCAGAAGTATGCCTCATGAGAAGAATCACTTCTTGAGCACAACTTATTTTTTCTACATCTCCACGTCTCCCACGTGCACAGGATGCCCTGTCTAGGTACCATTCACCGTGTGAATTCCCAGGATATTGATATCTTTCTAAACCAGGATAACAACAAGCTTCATTTTTCCCTTCATGATCTCATGTGTATTTATGAACAGGCTAGCAGCCAAACATCTTGACTGAGGCCTTTTTCCCTTGTAACCCCTTGCACATTGACTTTAGTCTCATGACACGCCATGCAGCTCATTTCAGAAGGTACAAGAAGCGCGTGCACTTAGAAGGGGAACCTGAAGATCTGCGCTAATTAACCCACAACCATTTTTCTTAACCTTGGGCGCATTTACAATGGTGGATAGCTATAGAGATTAAGGAAATTTATCTCTTTCGCACTTCTAGCCGGAGATGCTCTGCTGTGGCACAATCTGGAGTCCAATCACTAATGCAAAAGTTCTCTGTGGGCTCCTGCTGCCGCCATGGGATGTCTATTGCCCGTTAGAGCCCTTTGGAGAAGCTCCTTGGTTTTTGCAGCCATTGATCCACCTCTATTATTCTTGATCCTGGGTAAGGGACAGGTCCAAGAAAAAATAGTTTTCTTTGTCCTCTTTCGGGCATTAACCCAGGTGCTTAGCCCATGTTTGTTTGTAACTGCGCATCTGGGTTTAATTAATTCGAGTTAATTAAATTAACATTACTCCATAAACCGCCGTTTTAAACGAGCCCTAAATTCTATTCATCTTAATTCACCTTAACCCTTGATCCACCGCTGTAAACGCGCGCCTTAAACCTCGGCGACGAGCAGTGCTGTCATACGGTTAGATTAAAATATGATTATAGATTCAATCCTGTTACAACATAATTGTTGATTAAAGAATTTCTGAGTCAAGCAAGCAATGTGAGTGCCATACACGATCTCTCGAGGCTCTGAGAGTACATGCATGAGAAACAATTGAAAAGAAAATAAAGCAGTAGCACATAGAAATTAGTCACTGAATCTAGCTCCTGAAGGGCTGTTCAAAGCTTTGCTTCCTCTGTCTCTCGCCTCCCATCCATCTCATTTGCCATGCTCGAGAAATAGCCACATTACTGCACAGCAGGCTGCGTCCCTATCAGGGAAAACATGCCAACTCCCTTCAGTCACCTGCTGGGTGGGGCGAAGCACCAAAAGCCGTACCCGGAGACGATCGCCAAGCTCGTCGCCTCCCTGGAGGCACTGGATACTCCCCAAGCTGAGGGCCGGGATGCGAGGCTCAAGTACCTGGAGAACATAAGCCGCTACCTGGCCTCCATGAAGATACACTGTAAGTTGCACTGATGGACTTGGCTCCACTGCAAGCCAGGGTGCTGATTGAGGGTGCTGCTGCTGCTGTTGCTGCTATTGCTGTCAGGCATTTTTTCACTTTGCGCTGCCAGGTTGGCCACTCACGCTATGCCTCATAAGACTGCCAAGCATTGATGTATCCTCTGCATACACGTCTTGTGCGCAAAACACACACACAACACGTACTATCGCACACTTAACACGCACACGCGCACCTCATACACACACATACACACACACACACACACACACACACACACATACACACACACACACACACACACACACACACACACACACACACACACACACACAACACGTACTAACACACACACACACACACATGAACATACAGACTCGCACACACACATAAAGAAATGCGCGTGCACACACACACACACACACACACACACACACACACACACACACACACCACAACGCACACACGCGCACACAAACACCCCACAATGCGCGCACACAGACACGCGCACACACACAACCCATGCGCTTGCGACACAACACACATGCACAAACACACTCACGCGCACGCACGTACACACACACGTACACACACGCGCACACACATACGCACACAAACACACGCGCACACACACACGCACACACACTCTACTATGTGCACGTGCGCACACACACACACACACTCTACAATGTGCACGCGCGCACACACACACACACGCACACACATAAACACACACATACACACGCACACATACATACACAAACACACACACATACACACATATACACACGCACCCACCAAAATGCGTGCACACATTCACATGCACACGCACATGCATACACATGCTTGCACATGCAAATATGTGCGCTTGTGTGCTTGATCTGGCAAGCACCTACGCAAGCTTGCATGCAAGGTCACACATCCAAGTGAGTCCCCCCACTCCTGATAATCCAGTATTTGGCGGCGCGGAGGTAGAGGTGTCAAAAGCCAAAGTGCTGGAGATTGCAAGGGAGCTGCTCAAGACGGACCTGCTGTACTTGCTTGTCAAGGTATGCGCCCCAGTCATTCGCTTTGCTCACTCTCGAGGAGAACCCCTTACATCACATTTGCATCTTGTACCCAATAGAAGCTCCTGTTGTCAGCAGTGTCTCTTTGGGCATGCAGCCAGGCATCCCCAACACACTCACACACATACTTGCGCAAACATACACGCGCATACACACACGCGCGCATACACACACACACATGCACACACACACACACATACACACGCTCTCACGCACACACGCACACACACACACACACACACACACAAAACGCGCACACACACACGCGCGCACACACATTCACACACGCTCACACACACACGTTCACACACACACACACACACACACACACACACACACGTTTACACACACACACACACATGCACGCACGCGCTCACACACACATGCGCGCACACACACACATACACACACACGCGCACACACACACGCACACACACACACACACACACGTTCACACACACATGCACGTACGCAGCACCTGGTGGACTTGGACTTTGAAGCACGCAAGGATGCAGCACAAGTGTTTGGCGCGGCAGTGCGCATCAAGGATGCAGAGGACAAGGCCCCAGGATCGGCTTATGTGCTACAGCGGCCGTACATAATGAACATGCTCTTCTTGGGGTGCGTGTGGTTGAATGCTGCTGCGCATGTGTGTTTTGTTGGGAGTTAGCTATGCTACAGCGGCCGTACATCATGAACATGCTCTTCTTGGGGTGCGTGTGATTGAATGCTGCTGTGCATGCACATTTTGTTGGGAGTTAGCTGTGCTAAAGCGGCCGTATATCATGAACATGCTCTTCTTGGGGTGCGTGTGGTTGAATGCTGCGCTGGCTTGCACACTGGCGTGCTGTTCTTGGGGGCCGTACATCATGAACATGCTCTTCTTGGGGTGCGTGTGGTTGAATGCTGCGCTGGCTTGCACACTGGCGTGCTGTTCTTGGGGGCCGTACATCATGAACATGCTCTTCTTGGGGTGCGTGTGGTTGAATGCTGCGCTGGCTTGCACACTGGCGTGCTGTTCTTGGGGGCCGTACATCATGAACATGCTCTTCTTGGGGTGCGTGTGGTTGAATGCTGCGCTGGCTTGCACACTGGCGTGCTGTTCTTGGGGGCCGTACATCATGAACATGCTCTTCTTGGGGTGCGTGTGGTTGAATGCTGCGCTGGCTTGCACACTGGCGTGCTGTTCTTGGGGGCCGTACATCATGAACATGCTCTTCTTGGGGTGCGTGTGGTTGAATGCTGCGCTGGCTTGCACATTGGCGTGCTGTTCTTGGGGGCCGTACATCATGATCATGCTCTTCTTGGGGTGCGTGTGGTTGAATGCTGCGCTGGCTTGCACACTGGCGTGCTGTTCTTGGGGGCCGTACATCATGAACATGCTCTTCTTGGGGTGCGTGTGGTTGAATGCTGCGCTGGCTTGCACACTGGCGTGCTGTTCTTGGGGGCCGTACATCATGAACATGCTCTTCTTGGGGTGCGTGTGGTTGAATGCTGCGCTTGCTTGCACACTGGGGTGCTGTTCTTGGGGTGCGTGTGGTTGAAGTGCTAAGCATGATTCACAAGCTGCTGCGCATACGTGCTTCGTTGGGAGTTAGCTGTGGTTCAGCGGCTGTACATCATGAACGTGCTGTTTTTTGGCGTGCGTGTTGCTGTTGTGCTGGGCTTACGCCAGATGCTGCTGTGCATGCACGCATCGTTGGCTGTTGGCTGCGCAGCACAGGTTTCCGGGCAGAGTTTGCTCTCTCATGCTGATTGTATGCTGATGTGACTGTGTGTCATGAGAGGCCCTTGCTGGAATGCATGGGTGTCGCTATGCACTCTGCCCGAAATGCCCTTGTGGCCTGATGACCTAGCAGAATGTCATGACGAGCCTTGGTTGAGTGTCATGATGAACCTTGACTGTCATGATGAGCCTTGGCTGAGTGTCATGATGACCTAGCAGAATGTCATGACGAGCCTTGGTTGAGTGTCATGATGAACCTTGACTGTCATGATGAGCCTCGACTGAGCGTCATGATGACCTAGCCGAGTGTCATGATGACCTAGCAGAATGCCATGATGAGCCCTGAATCAGTGTCATGATGAGCCTCGACTGAGCGTCATGATGACCTAGCCGAGTGTCATGATAAGCCTTAACTGAGTCTTGTGATGACCTAGGCAAGGTGTTATGATGACGTAAGTTTCTTTGTGAGCCCTGGCTAAGTTCATGATGGGCCTTGATTGAGTGTCATGATGACCTAGCTGAGGTTCATTCTCAGCCCTGACTGAATCCATGATGGACCCTTAATAAGTGTCATGATAAACCCCAAGTGAACTGGGTTCTCAGAACTGGTTCTGATAACCCAGCTGAGAGTCATAACTATGCAGGCTCCGCTCGGAGCGGGGACCCTAGTCCATCTACCCTTGATTAACTTGCAACATTTAAATTAATACGCTGTTATGACACCCCTTTACATACCCAGTCCTGTATTGCGATTCTCTCTCAAATCATCGCGGATTGACAAAAGAATTGAGCGTTGGTCTTCAGCAATATCCAAATACTCAATCTGTCACTCCAAATCCCTCCGATGGAGGAATGAACTTTGCAACAAGACACCAATGAAGCCCATCGCACCGCACCGCATCAACTATAATTCAGTTCATGTCCTTTTTTTGTCCAAACTTTGATGGCATTTTCTGTCCAATGTAAAGACTGTGAGTGCCGAGCAAAGTCGATGGGTTTGACTGTGCTCATGTACTTTCAGAGGTCCTTCCAGGTCCCTAACGCAGCTTTTCCTGCCCTCCCTTTGTTTGTGTGCAGGTATGGGGAGCCTAGCATAGCCTTAAATTGCGGGAGCATGTTGCGGGACTGCATTCGGGATGAGAGTTTAGCACGGTGCGTGAGTTTTTTGCTAATATGCATGGATTTGACAATTTGTGGGAGATCATCAGTGAGAATTTTGTGATGGGCCAAGTGATTGCTCTGCATGCATGGGGGATCACGAGTGAGGATCTCGAGGGACCACACGAGTGGCAGCTGTGCATGCTGTAGCTCTGTGCATGCTGTAGCTCTGTGCATGCTGTAGCTTTGTGCATGCTGTAGCTCATCGCCGGTTTCTTGAGCATCAAGGTGGATTGCTACCCTGCATTGCTGCTTTTCTAAGCATGCTGCAAACTATGGGTGGTTCAGAGTGCCATGGCCTTCTGACGAGGTGCGCAGGGCTCAAGTCCTTATTTTTTGCGTTGGGTGCTTTGACTCTGTCTGCAAACCTTCCCTCTTCTTCCAAACTTTCACACTTGGATTCTTTTCCCTGGGAAGCAAGCTCTGCTGGCTCACTTCAAGCTTGCTGCCCAAATTCTTGTGCAGGTATTTACTAGATAGCGGGATAGTACTTGACTTTTTTGAGAAAGTGGAGGTCGCCAACTTCGAGATTGCATCAGATGCCTTCTCAACCTTCAAGGTAACCAAAATGCTAGCTTGCTCAGTTCATTTGTGACACTTATTATAGATGCTAGCTTTGTTGACAATTCTTTGGTGTGAAATGGATGCAAGAAAAGCACTTGCGGAGGAGGTTGACCTGCGCCATGGATGCTGCTTCCTCTGTTTGCTCTTTTCCTGCCTGCCTCTGTATACTATGTGAGCTTCCTTGTTGTTTAGCGTCTTGCGCCTGTTCCTGCTGTTTGATGTGTTTATTTTGATATGCTTATTTTGGACAAGTATATTTTGCTGATCGGGAGCCATGTTTGCCCTGGTGCCACTCTTTACAATAAGATCTCCACGGTCCTCATTGGGCATTTCTTTGCTTGGCGTAAGATGTTAATGACCTGGTATTGCCTTTAACTGCAAGCCTTGGTATCGGCCGGTGCATGCCTGGTTTTGGCTTTGGCTGCAAGCCTTGATATAGTGGCCAGTGCATGCCTGATAGTGGCTCACACTCTGCAAGCCCTTCACTTGCATGCTTCAAGTTCATCTCTCCCATTTCATGTGGCAAGCAAGCCAAGGCTCCAGGTGCCGCATGCTGCCCACTGCGTGCGTGCATGCTTGCGCTCACTTACGTGCAACTGTCCGTGTGAACATGCAAGCCAGGGCCCCAGATGCCGCATGCTGCCCACTGCGTGCGTGCATGTGTGCTCACATACGTGCAACTGTCTGTGTGAACATGCAAGCCAGGGCCCCAGATGCCGCATGCTGCCCACTGCGTGCGTGCATGCGCGCTCACATGCATGCAACTGCTGCTGCTTGCTGTATGCTGCATGCCGCCGACTGTGGGCGTGCGTGGGCGCGTACGTACATGCAACAGTCCATGTGAACCTGGGCCATGACCTTGCATGTGCAGGACTTGTTAACCCGGCATAAAGCTGTTGTCGCACTATACCTGCAAGAAAACTACCAGACGGTGCGTGACGTGGGGTTGCATGCAAGGTTGCTAGCATGCATTCTTACAGCAAGGTTGCTAGCACTGCATTCTTATAGCATGCTTGCTTATCTAGTGTTGCGCTGCTCTGATGGCAGGCGCGAGACACAAAAGTATGCTGTCCGTGTAACAATCTTGTGGGACACACGCTGGATCTTTTCCCTGTGCGCGGTAGTGCTTGATAGAGAGGAGAAGTATGCTGCTCGTGTTACACAAAACCGTGCACCATTCGCAGCGGTGCTGGGTAGAGAGATGAAGAAAGCATTGCCTGTGTAACCATCCTGTGCAGCGCATTCTGGCTCTTTGCATCAATTGCGGCGGTGCTTTATAGAGCGTGTGCCACCCCCTTTGTTCACAGTTCTTCACTCAGTACATGAAGTTGTTGCAATCCGGCAACTACGTGACCCGGCGGCAGTCGTTGAAGGTAGGCTTGTGACAAAGGCAGCTTGCAGAGTCGCAGGCAAGCAGTTGCACTTGTTGATGAGAGCAACAAGCAGGCTTGAATGTGTGTGATGCTGTGGTGGCCCTGAGAGCAACGCTTCTTGTGCAACATCACAGTGGGTCCCGTAGCTGCAACGGCTGCACAGGCGGCCTCTTGCTGCTGGAGTGGCTGCTAAAGAAACTGCAATGATGGTCTTGCTGCACCAGTGGCTGCAAAGGGGAACTGCGACGGTGGTCTTAAGCTGCCCTGACTACAAAGGTGGTTTTTCTAGCTGCAAGAAGCGGCTGCAAAAAGTAACTGCAATGGTGGCCTCTGCCTGCAAAAGTGGCTGCAAAAGTGACTGCAAAGGTCGTCCCATGCTGCAGAAGTGGCTGCAAAGGTCGTCCCATGCTGCAAAAAAGTACCTGCAAAGGTTTTCCCTCGCTGCAGAAGCGGCTGCCAAAGTGGCTGCAAAGGTCATCCCTAGCTGCAGAAGTGGCTGCAAAAACCAGCTGCACCGGCTGCAAAACTGTATGTGTGTGATGTTACAGCGGGTCTGACAGCTGTGCTGGTGGCAAGCATGGTGCAGCAGCAGTATAGCAGATCTCATGGCTGACTGTGATCTCACAATACACAAAATTAACATGGTCTCAGGTTTCATAGCTGCATTGACTGTCAAAGTGGTGGACCGTGATAGCGAGCCTTGCGGCTGCATGCTGTATAGAGCCATTGGAGCTGATGGGCACAATTTCTCAGACATGTCTTGAACTGGGCATGCAGAGGATAAAACTCGGTCTGTGCAAGCAGGAGAGTGGTGGGCAATGCTTTTCGGGACTCCCAGCACTCCCTGCGCCATGGCTGTCATGCGAGATCAGCGTCACACAAACACACACACCCACAACCTGGGAGCACATGTTACAAGCAATAACCATGATTTCACGTGACATGTCAGCTGATCAATGCCTTCCATGAAATTCAGCTGATCAACGCCTTCCTGCAGTTCAGCTGATCAACGCGTTCATGCTGACGCATCTCTGCATGTGCATGCAGCTTCTTGGGGAGCTGTTGCTTGATAGGAGCAATGTGAAGGTGATGGTGCGCTTTGTGAGCGAGGTGCAGCACCTCATGATGATGATGATGCTCCTCAAGGACCAGTCGCGGAGCATACAATTTGAGGCGTTCCATGTCTTCAAGGTGTGCCTGCATAGTGGTCTTCAAGTATGTTTGTAGTTAGCTTGTACTTAGGAAGGACCAGTCCTGCATGGTAGTCTTCAAGGTGCGCTTGCATGATGGTTAAAAAAAAAGTTGTTTTAGGAAGGATCAGTCCTGCGTGATAGCCTTCAAGGTGCGCTTGCATAATGCTTCAAGGTCTTCAAGATTTGCTTGCATACTGCGCTGGAAGGATGCTTGCACAATGCTTCTTTGAGGCTCTTAGGGTTTGCTTGCATGCTGCGCTCAAAGGGTGCTTGCATGAGGACCAGTTGCAGAGCATGAAATTGGTGGCATGTCTATGTCCTTATGGTGAAGTGCATTCTTTGTGAGTGGTGGGGTGAGGCATCAGCAAGGCTTTGGGGAGAAAGCAGTTTCGGGAGGGAGGAGGTTCGGGCTGTCGTGTGCTTGCTGCCACCTTAGATTGATTTTCATTCCCGGGTCAATGTGGTGCATTTGGTTTTTTAAGTGCCGCCTTCAATGTTAGGCAGCCCAATCATTGGTGTTCCCTTTCATTTTTTTAATTCAAAGGCTCCGCACTGTTGAAACAGTTGCACTGTACCATCTCGTATGCAGGTTTTTGTTGCCAACCCCAACAAGCCACAGTCCATCATTGACATTCTGACCAACAATAAGGAAAAGCTGCTCAAGTACTTAGAAGAGTTCCACACTGACAAAGGTAGATTATATATACGCTCCTGAAAGAGTCAATTTGGTACAAGGTAGCATCTCCTTGACAGGATTATGGTAGCTTGTTGCCTCTTTTGTGCGTCAAGGGTTAGAGACTAGCAACAAGTGGAAAAATTGACATTTACATTATACCCCATGGAGAAGGGATCCGCAGTGCAAGGAGGTCCACAGCTTAGAAAAGCTGCAGTGCATGTGCAGCTCATCCTCATGATGAACATTTTGCCCACGGTCTTCCCATGATGTGTGCAGGACTGAATTCATGTTGGATTGTGTCTGGATACTTTGCATGTCCTCAACCCTGGACTCCAGGCGTGTGGGGCGTTTCAATTTGGCTGCCCACTCAGCAACGGGCGAGGAAATAAGGAGGGATGTGACGCTCTGACACACTTCACTATTAAAGTTGAATGTGATTCAGGAGGGATGTGACGCTCTTTGACACGCTTCACTATAAAAGTTGAATGTGATTCATGTACTCATGTACTGGTTTCGACTTGGCAGTTGTGCAACACCACCCCAAGAAGCACAAGGATGTCCGTGCTGCATCAGCTCATGCCCTCGTTGGTGATGGTGCCTTGCAGATGAGGACGAGCAGTTCAAGGAGGAGAAGGCTGTCATCATAAAGGAGATTTCCATGCTTGGGACAGGGCCAACGTCACAATCCCTGCATGGATCCAACGGCAGCACCTCATAGCTGTCCGCATCGCAGTCGCACCCATGGATTGCAATGCACTCTTGGATGCAGCGGCAGCACATTATAGCTGTGCTCATCCCGATGCACCCTTCCCTTCCCTTATGCTCATCCCGATGCACCCATAGGTCCAATGGCAGCACCTCAATAGTCGTGCACATTGCCATACTTGTGCCCATGTGTATGGGCATGTAGAGTGGGCCGGTTTTAAGTAGAATGGGGCGGTTTCATGCCCATGCGTATGTATTATGGATGTCGAGTCGCCATGCCTATGCCTGCACCTGTGTAGGTTGCACGGGCATGCAGCATGTGCCTGTGCCTGTGCAGGTCGCACGGATTTGCAGCATGTGCCTGTGCATGTGCACACGCAATGAGTCAAGTTTAGCTGGCACCTGCAGCATGATGTCTCCATCATCTTCTTCCAAGCAAAAGTGAGCGCTGAGCCCATGCATAGAGTGGCAATGAGCGCCAGCCGCATGACTGGATATTTGGGTGAGCTCGGCTCTCTGTGAGCACCAACGGACTTGCTGGTGCCTGGACTCGCTGGTGAGCAGCACCAGCTGACTTCAGCACAGCTGCCTCAGAAAGAAAGGGTTTTGAGGGGTGACACAGTGGTCATGCTGGTGCTGCGATGGATGCACCAATCCTGGTGCTATAAATGCGCCCACCTCGCCGGGAATGGTGTGCTGCCAGCAGCTCAGCTCCATGCAGCAAGACTGATGGCTTGAGTTGCCCTGCAGCAAGAAAGCTTATTCAAGAATGTTCCAGCCTGAAGAACATGAGGCAGTCCACCAGTATTGACGCCTGTGACCACACTCGTGCTGTTCTGCCTCTGCTTTATATTTTTTGAATTTTTGAGGTTTGCTTTGATATGTCTTCAGAACTGCTCAACCTGTACGTTAAGCGTTTCGAACCATTCGGAGACAGAGCCTGCCTAACATGGCAGCTTGCCTGAAGCAAAAGGTGTTTGTAACCAAACCAAATTAATCTTGCCTAGGTATGTACACAAGAGGAAAAGGCTTGTGCCAAGATATGGATTATTCATTCAGTCTCGCATACAAGCTTCATGAAATGGATAAACCTATGGTACTAGCACATACATCCTGTAACAACACAGTCGTTACAATGTAATTTGGCCTCCAGCCGGGTGGTTTGGCTGCTCGGCCTCCTGGACTGTGCCTGCCTGTGACAAGATACAGGTTACAGCTGACAGAAATAAAGAAGGCCTCCGTTCAGAACGACTGCTGGCTTGCTCATGAAAAGAAATAGGTTCCCAAAGAAAAAGATGAAATACTTGGGCAGAAGAAATTCTCCCCACATCAGTTGAGAAAAAAGAGGCACATGGGCTCAAAGGAGAGAAAAGGGTTACATAGCCGTACCCGCCTACGAGGGCAGCTTAGCTGAAGCATAAAAAGAGATGCTTGCAAGCAAACCAGGCCTAAGCTTGAAACTCAAAAAAAAAGCTTGAAGAGCCATAAGTCCCCTCCACCACCGTGACAAAGCAGGGAAAAGAAGGGCTAAAGGGGACTGGAGGCTTGTTAGAAGCACCTGTCTTCAGAACCTGTCTGTGAGGATCAAGTTACAAGTTACAATGGGGTTTGACCTTCAGCCAGGTAGTTTGGCTGCTTGGCCTGCTCAACTGTTCCAACTGCATAGAAAATATCCATGAGATCGGAAATAAAATGATGAAGTCTCATTAGTTTGCTTCTGCAAGAAATGAAAAACATCCTCAGAGCAAGCTTGAGAATAGTTGAAAGTGCCTGATTTGTCCTGAGAAATTCTATGAGAAGAGGGGAAGTCAGAAAATAGCTGTGCATAAGTTCTTCGAAGAGAACACACAGAAGCGCAAGAGCAAAGGAACACGACATACTTTTCATCTTGGAGTCCTCCTTGGTCACACCTATCACAAGCAGATGTGTCTTCCTGCCAAAGTGATGTCTCAACTCTTCAGGTATGAGCATGTAAGCGAAAACGTGCTATGTTTCTCAGCGCGCGTTTGCCCAAATCAAGATGCAAATACCTGGGGACAGAAAAGGGCGCGCCATGAACAGACAAGGGTCTCAAAGGAAGTGCCATCCAGTAATGATACTTGGCTAATTTGTTCGTGTATTCACCATGTTCTGGCAAGGCATCAGCATTCCACACACCTCGCAGCCTTATTCTCAAACCAGCAACAAACTCCCTCCCAGCAGTGGCTTCCGGGTTGCGTTGTTTTGTGAACAGCATGCCCAAATATCTAAAAGAGTAGGCTGTGAGGATCCATCATGCTTTCAATAGTGCGCCTAGTGGTTACAAGTTTGTGGGCGTACTTTACAGAATGTGCACTGCACTCCATGGCATGAAGTTCACGTGCAAGCTTTCTTGCTCATTGGTGGTCGAGGCCTATTTGTTTGAGTTGACCTGTGTTATGTTCATTATAACAAGTCCCACCAACACCCAGAAGGGTGGTATGTAAAGAAAAGAAAAGAAAAGTCTACGCAAGCCAGGTCCAGCTGCGTGCATTAAGGAAAGGTCCCCTAACTGGTATGTAATGTCATAGTTTTCCACTGATGTTCTTGCAAAGGTATGCATGCTAATCCCACATGCATGCTAAACACATACTTGGCAAGACAGGCTATTACACTTATTACCAGAGCTTGCTAACTCATGCAAATAAGGGCATTAGCAATGCCTTCTGGAACATGCAATGTCTCTCAACTCGTATGAAACGCACAATCTTCCAATACCACACTGGCACCCTCTACAACCAAAAACATGCAGTACGCTTCAAAAGATCCACTAGCCTTGTATACCCTCTCCCAGAAGGCCATCATATGGATAGCGCCCTCCACATTCTCTCAGGTTGCCAATGCCCCGCCATCCGTAACATGGTAACTGAGCGTCACAACATTGCTAACAAAATGATTTTGAAAGTGGTCAGTGAAGGCTCTTATGGGTCAAACCTCTTACAAATGGATGTTGGCAGCGCAGATCATCTGGCTCAGTATGACGTGCACATCACTGAGCAAATCTCTTAACAGCATTATACCTCCATACCTCTTTGACCCCAGCATTCCTGATCAAGCTAGATGCACCTCCAGCCGCCCTGATGCTATCTTGGTCACTCCTTTCTCTGCTAACCCAAATAGACCACCTACTTCCTCCTCACATTGGGTACTCCGCAGCATGAGGTGTAATGAAGTAGTAAGAAGCAACACAACTCCAGCCAGGCAACTTCATGAATTAAACATCCAAAACCGCCATATCTACTTAATAGAAATAAAATACTGCAAAGATACGAGGCCTGGTGCCCAGCTAGAAGCCTCACAGCAACAACACAGTAAACTGTGCAAACAATTTCAAGGCGCTGAGATCAGTCTCCACACAATCCTTCTGGGTGTGGGTGGGACTATCTATACTGCCCATACCTTAGATCGATTAAAAAAAAGGGATTGACCCGCAAAGGTCTACCAAGCTTGCACGAAAGCTCCATGCCCACTCTGTACAATTTGCGCACAAACTTACCTCTACCAGACGTGCCATTGGAATCAAACATTCCTCATAACTCTGGTGCATGGGGGCTGCATGCCATGCAGTGCTTCCAGAAACCCACCAGACCCACACTAGCTTCCCTCTTACCCTCTGATGAGGGAGACTCACGGCTCTTTGAGCCAATGTGTCTCCTTTTCCTTAATTGATGTAGGGAGTGTTCTCACTGCCTACGTAGTGTTTTTCTTTTGGATAGTGGTACTTATCCTTGTCAAAAGTATGCCTCACTTTTTGAGCACAACTTCTCTTTCCTACACCTCCACATCTCCCACAGGATGTCCTGTCTAGGCACTATTCACCATGTGAATTCCCAGGATATCAATTTTTTTTAAGTGCCTTTTCTAGGTGCATGTATTTATTTGTTATTTGTTTAGGCTGCTGGTAAGAAAGATACATACATATTTTACTGAATAAGGTTTTTGGTAGCAATGATGATAAACATTTTCTTGCTGCTGAGCTGCTACGCCTTCGGAGAGAACATGCTGTTCACGTTCTATTTTCATCCAAAATATGTCACATTCAAGCAACATGGTGGTATCTCAAACAGCCTGGTCAACAAAAGAGGTTAAGCATGCAAGCGCAATCTGGCAACACTTACTGAAGGACATCCTTGCAAAAGCTGAGTTACGTGCACTTGGATAAGCTCTGAGGATGCGACATGCCTCTTGTGCAGAGTTTTTCGGTGGTGTTGTATATGCACTTCGCTGCCGACCTCTTTGAGGTCAAGAGAGGACAACTGTTTCCAATACGGAAGAAGCCTAAGATCTACCACAAAATGGCTGAGGTCGAGCTAAGCATAGCGCTGCAAGAGTAAAGCTTGAAGGCATCGACTCAGGCCTGGGCATATGAATGACACATAACCGTGCGCGCACGCTCGCGCGCGCGCGCACACACACACACACACACACACACACACACGTACACACACACACATACACACACACACGTACACACGCACACGCACGCACGCACGCACACTCTCTCTTTCTCCCTCCCTCTCTCTCTCTCTCTCTCTCTCTCTCTCTCTCTCTCTCTCTCTCTCTCTCTCTCTCTCTCTCTCTCTCTCTCTCTCTCTCTCTCTCTCTCTCTCTCTGTCTCTCTATATCTCTCTCTCTCTCTCTCTAGGTCTCTTATGCCCACGCTCGTGATTTTGCAGACATGTACCCACATAAGCAGGCCCAGGAATCACCATGAAGCAGCAAAGCAGCGTAGCGCTGCAGTGATCACGCGAGTTCATGAACTCGCGACATAAACAATGCTGAAAGGGGCAATTTCACCTTTTGCCTACCATTTGCATGCCAGTGGCTATGGGTGGGACTTCATTCTTTCACACAAACTCTTGAGCTCACTCAAGTAGTTTAGCTATTACCATCATGATCTTTTGAGGGCTGTTGATGCAAATCTTTTGGGACAACAATGCGTGGGAGCTGTTCCAGAACGTTTTTTTCTACTCCAGTGTTTCTTTCCGACTCCTCGCCGACTTACTCCCTGCGTCGCAGGGCCTGTGAATAAATCTAGCAAGCTTGGCCTTGCAGGCAATATGCTCGTTTACACAAGACATGTCTTGTGCCAAAACTGTTCTACAGCTGCTAAGTTATAAACAACAGAGTTATGCATCTGCCTCTGTACAGCACAGCCTCAAAAAATTACCATGCTGCCTTTGCCATTAACATTACTGCTTTGCAGCTTGTCTGGTTTCGCCACGGTGTCTTGACTTGAGAAACAGGAATTGGGACTGGTTAACCAGGTTAATTAACCTGGTTATAACCAGCTCAAGTAGCCTTATGTTTGAGACAGGCTGCTACTGCTGCTGCTGCTGCTGCTGCTGCTGCTGCTGAGAACAGATGGTGCTCCCAGCCCCAACAAAGCTGCCTGTGCGCAATGGCGTCCATTCTGCATAAGTCCACAGGCATGTGTATGTTGATACAGGTGACAGCTGCTGTTGTACAACTTAGAGCAACGCGTCTGTTTCTGTACAAAGGCTAAAAGCCTCAAAAAATACATTTGCTGTCAACGTTACCGTACGCGTAGCACTGTTTGCCTTTTCTGCCACGGTGTCTTGACTTGCAACTGGAATTGCTGCCTGTGCGCAATGACGTCCAGTCTGCATGAGCCCAAAGGCAGAATTGAAACAGGCTTTACTTCTGAAACACATTCAGGATAGCAACAACAAGTGCGAAGTATGAATTCACCCCACGATGTCCGACAAGAAAAGGGAATCTCAGGAGCCTCCTGTGAGCTGCACATGTGCTGCGGCACGAATGAACCGAACCAAGGAAAGAGAGGCATTTTTTGAAAACTTAATCTCAAATGTGAACATCATCACATGATCACCTTGAGCTTCCCCTTCTTCTTGATGCTGAATTCCCTCATTTGATGCGCCCACCGCCACACCCCAATTCAACAAAATGCCCATGAATTCACGATACAAATTTGTCATGAGTTTGCCAGCGATTGAAAGCGGCTCGGGTACTGACTGAGGTGTGCGCCAGCGCGGCAGAGCCATCTCGCGAGAGTCCTAAGAGGCCCTGTGTTGGTCCCATCCTCCTGTTTTCCAAACCGAGCCTGCATTGGAGGAGTGGCGAGGGCAGCATTGGCTTGAGTTGAGGAAGGGCCGCTAAGGACCCATGTGCCCTCCGAATGCTTTCTACAGCAGGTGAGTGCTGTGTGCCGGGGGTAACCTCGGGGGCGTATTTCCAGCAAATTTATTTGCCCCCACAGAAGCACGCCTCGCGGTTGTGCCTTGGTATGTCTTCCCGGCTGGCAAATGGCATCTGGAGTTACAAACGTGTCTTAGACAAGCTATGACACCGAGGATGAAGCCCACGAAGGCATTTCCTTACAACTTCGATTTTCAAAGAGTCGGCGAAGTGCTTTGTGGCGCGCACACACACACACACACACACACACACACACACACACACACACACACACACACACACACACACACACACACACACACACACACACACACACACACACACACACACAAACACACACACACACACTGAAACACACACACGCACACACGCACACAGCACACACTCATACATGCGTGCACGCACAGAGCACACACGTGCATACACACTGAAACACACGCACACACTGAAACACAAACACAAACACACGCACAGGCTGGCCGAGCCCACCACAAATCCTGCATGTGGCCCCCTGCTGGACACACTCCAAGACATCAGGCACTACTCCAGGCGTGTGGTGCTGTACCGGGGCAGTATCTCCACTGTTGAGCTTGCAGTGCACAACCCGACGGGCAAGCAGGTCGTCCTCAAATGCTATCACAAAGCCAAGATGCAGGTAATGGCATGGCAACGTAGGAGGATGTATGTTAAGTTTCATATTTAATTCTTGTTTCAATTTGTTGCTTGATTTCCATGGCCGGTTCCAGCCTTTCAATACGAGTGTCCCCTTTGCCTGGCAAAGCTCGTCTCTTTGAAGATGGCTTCCAAGGCATCTCAGATGAAATTGTTTTCAGCATAATATGCTGGTGCTAGACTCAACGTCCTTGTGCTTGTGCATTCACTGCCCTAGTCAGTCAAGTTGGCCAACAAAAATAACGTGCCTGCAGGTTTTGTGCACCATTGTTGTGAGCTGCACACTACACTCACGCAACACTCAACACGCAATACTCATCACGCAACACTCACACTTATGCATACACGCACACACATGCCCGCCCGCACGCACGCACACACGCAGGACAAGCACTACCACAAATTGGACAAAGAGGTCCGGAGCATGGCAGCGCTTTCAGGGCCCTATGTGGCTGCATGTAAGAAGAGCAATGAATCAAACTCACTGAGAAATCTGTGTAGTTGTCGTTGAAGTGTCAGCTCAATCCCCTCATTCTTTTGGCCCTGTGGTCGGCGGCATTCGAACGCTCAGTGTTATAACTTACATTGGTTGAACTTGCCCAGCTCAACTCCCTTTGCTTGACAGTGTTATATGTGTGCATTTTTGAATTGCGTTCGTAAAAGTCTGCCGTCCTTGAAACATAAAAATTACAGCTGGAGGCTGGTCACCCTCCTCTGCAAGTATTCAGAAAGTTAGGCTGAGAAGCACATTCTATTGACATGGAATTCTTGTCCTTTTGCAGAATGAGCTTGATGCTTCCCTGCAGTATTCGCTATTCCAATGCCAAGCAAAGTTCACCTGTTTTAGCGTTGCGAAGCCTGAGGATCAAGCAAACCACCCGTACCAAGCAAGCTGTTTGAGCCCAGTGTGGCCATTTTGATACCTGGATTGCGTCATGTGCGTGGAGTAACCAGCAGCTGGCCGGCAGAAGCCTTTGCACTTTTGTTAAATGACTGCAGTGCCCTCACCAAGCTGCATACCTCCACTTTGTCACTTTTGTTCTGCCACCTGCAGTGTATGCCTGGTTCAGTGATGACCACCATGTGTGGCTTGTCTTAGAATATTGCGAAGGGGGGGATTTGTTCAAGGCCATGGCCAACCATGGAGGCCGCTTGGATGCACACTATGTGTGTGTTGAGGTGAGCATCGGCTTGTTTCAGCAGTGACTGCCTTGTGTGGCTCATTGCGTGGCTCATCTTGGAGTATTGCTTAAGGGCAATTGTTTAGGACCATGGCCAATCATGGAAACCGCTTGGACGCACACCAGTGTGTGTTGAGGTGAGCGAGAGTGCAATTAGAGGGCACATTCTGCATGGGGAGAACAC
Source organism: Dunaliella primolecta (assembly GCA_914767535.2). Lineage (NCBI taxonomy): Eukaryota > Viridiplantae > Chlorophyta > Chlorophyceae > Chlamydomonadales > Dunaliellaceae > Dunaliella > Dunaliella primolecta. The sequence continues at coordinate 3,699,099 of OU611766.1, forward strand.
TGCGTTGAAGTAGGGATTGAAGAGGAGGAATGTTGAAAGGTCACCAGCAGGCACACACAAGGAAGTTCAAGGAATTGAAGTTCTTTTGGATCATGGACAACATTGGGTGGGCCCTGATCATACGGAAGCCATCTTCATTTCATTCAGAGACCTCATGAATTTGCCTTGTCCCTTGATGAAGGTGTCTGCCACTGAAACAAGGGGTTTACAAGGGGGTTTACAATGGTGGCCTACAGCCCGAGACTCTGGCTGATGGCAGCTGGTGAAACAAGCTCAACCAGTATCAAAAATTGAGACTAAATCTGACACAAATCTAAGAAGTCTGTATGAGTCTTGATTTAGGAAAGCATTGATCTCAGATTCAGTGATAGTATGATGGCAAGCCAAGAATGGAATAAAGTCAGCGTTTGAAGGCGGAGCAAACACACGCAAAGTCTTAAACATCTCCTCAAAAAGGTCCTTGTATCTCGTGCGTAGCTCACGCACCTCAGTACATTTGCAAAAGAAAAGCACATGTTTTTCATCCTGGACTTCCCCACACTCACACTTATCACAGATACTTGAACCCCCAAGCCATTTACAAGACTCCACTCTCAAGTGATGAGCACGCAATCTAAATCTGCTAATGTTTCTCAAAACATGCTTGTCCAAATCCTTGAACAGATACGAGGGGATACAAAAAGGAGCACCTCTGGGACCACTCTCAGAATTCCCACACCACTTATGATACGTCACTGCCTTCTTGTTAACTGCACGAGGACAAAAAACATCGGCCCCTCTCCACACTTTCTGCTGTCTGTATCGCAAATCACCAATGAACTCTTGCATGGGGATTTTCTCAGCTCTCAGCATGTTCTGTTTGAACGAATCACCATTCCGCATCCCACCAAAAGCATTAGAGACTTCAGCAGACCAGCAAGAGGAATCAAAAGAAGCCAGACTTAAATCAGCCCTCAGCACACGACGCAAAACTTCACTATTGGAGTCAAGCATGCTATTAAAAAACTTGATGGAGGCACGGAACCAGAAGAACTGCAGAGGCTCCTGGCCACACTCTCTCAACACCGGCCAATTTGTAGTACTGTTCTTTACTCCAAGAATGCGCCTCAAGGAACACAGATGTCTTTTCTGCAATTGACTATCAAACTCACTGCCTTCTCTCAAGTAATGAGTTCCCCACACCTGGCACGCATACATCCTAGCAGGAATGCCATACACCTTAGACAACCAAAGCATAGCATGAGGCCTGTTTTTCAGGTCATGACCCTTGGCAAACTCCGAAATCCTTCTCTGTGCAGCCATATAAGGCCGCACCGCATGCTCCTCAGCTACCTTTAAATCCATCTTTTTATCCAACAGCACTCCCAAATATTTGAACCTGTCCTTCTCTGGAAGGACCACTCCATCATACGTAAAAGGATTCTGCAGAGGAGAGACAGACGTACTGTTGAAGTGCACCACCTCAGACTTAGCTGTGTTTACAGTCAACCCTTTTCTCTGGGCATACACACGGAATCTGTCCAGCATCTTCTGCATTTCACCAGGGTCAATTCGTAGTTAATCCAAGGTCATCAGCGTACATCATGTGGGACACACCATTACTCTATCACCAGTCACAGCACCCTCAATGCCCTCACTTATCTCTCTGCCCATATCATTGATGTACAGAGAGAAAAGAAGGGGGGACAAAGGACAACCTTGCTTAACACCGTTCGATGGCTGCACGCGCGCCCTTTTCTCACCATCCATTAGAATGTACTCATCATTATCATACATGTCTCTGATCACACTGAGCAGAGGAGTCGGCATTGCATTGCGCTGCAAGTGAGACCAAAGCTGCTGTCTGGGCACGGTGTCATAAGCTTGAGAAAAGTCAATGAAAGCAACGTGCAATCTGGAAGAATTCCGTGGCTTCAATTTTTTTGCAGCATGCTTGAGGTGCCTCAGAATGAACAGAGGATGCAGAGTGCTCCTTCCTGGAAAGAAGCCAAACTGCGTGTCCGGAATCTTTCCCTTTTTCATACACCAATCTGTCACCAGATTTTTCAGCACATTAGCATAAATCCTATACATTACACCGCTAACCGCAATCATCCTATAATTCCCAGGTTTCAGCACTTCCCCTTTTTTGTGAATGGGGCTCAACTTGGCAACCTTCCAGCACGCAGGCACTTTACTTTCAGTCAGCAACACTTTAAAAAGACGAGCCAACAGAGGCACCAGCACATTTACTTGTTTGGTTTTATTCCCACACTGCACTGGCAAGCACGCATGCTTAAGAAAAGGAATCGGGATCGCATCAAAGCCTGAAGAGGCACCAACATTCAACTTCTGAAATTCACTACCCAACATACCTTCTAACACAGATACATCAGGGATCTCAAACTCATCTGGCTCAGGAGCCCACCCAGACTGCGCGCCCCGCCTGAGAAGGACCTCAGGTGGAAGGTTGCGCCGGCCCAGTGGCACAGCCATATCCCTCGCAGATGGGCGAGACTCTTCAAGGGTTTACAAGGGTTTACAATGGTGGCCTACAGCCCGAGACTCTGGCTGATCGGTCGCTGGTGAAACATGCTCAACCAGCATCAGAGTTGAGACCTAGTTTGAAACCAATTGAAATGTTTGAACTCAGATGTGAAACACCAAAATCAAGACAAGAGAGAGCGCCTGAAACTCCGAGTTTGAGCACCAAGTTTCATCTGTGACAGGAGATACAAGAGGCAATGAGACGGTCAGGACGCAGTTCCACGGAAGCTCTGGCACACACATTCAAGTTTAGGTTCACCCCAACAGAAGGCCGGACAGCACACTCAACGGAAAGGCCACAGGACTCTTCAAATGTCCTCTTTGCTCTGAAGTGTTTGTGTAAGTGATCATGCCAAGCTGGAGCAGGCATGATCACTTACACAAACACTTCAGAGCACTGCCACTGAAACAGGAATATCCACAACCATTTCACTGAGTGCTGGTCGACCTCTCACTTCCTGTCTGTAGGTCATCGCCCCTCTCCTACGGGTGCTGGAGAAGTGTTCAGCCTTGAATTTCATCCACCGAGACATCAAGGTATGCCTCTCAAATGTAACATGGAGTGCCTCCTGATTTACATCAAGTTATGCCTTTGGATTTCATCCACCAAGACTTACAAGGTATGCCACACTGAGCTCAGTGCTCAAGGGCGCCATATGCACACTCTGCAGAGTTTTGCGAGGCTCCTTGTGGCCAGAGTATGTGTAAAGCCGCCCAACCTGAAAAACTGTACTAGGCTCCTGGAGGGCTGCGCACGCGCAGAGCTGAGCATTGCCACTCTGCAAAACTCTGCACGGTCCTTGTGGCCAGAGTGCTGCATGCTTACTCTGCATGCCTTGGGTCTGCTTGCCCCAAGTTTGAACATGCTCAACACGTATTCTAATTCTCTTAGGCCTGAGCGTGTGTTATGTGTCAGTTTTTTAAGCAGCTCAGCAGCTGTGCGCAAGCCAATCTTTTTCTGCCTGCTTCTACACAATCCTGGACCGTGTTTCTGCTTACCGTGCAGGATTTATATCACCACGCATAAATATCGTTTTTTGCCCTGCGGGGTGACTGCGTACACAAAAAATAAATATTTGTTTTGGAGATGCGCGGTTGCAATAATTGACATCTCGACAGTGAGAGGGCCATGAGTGGTCAAGAATGCCCTTGCACGGTTGTGTAAAACAACTAATTTTGGGCTGCGCTGTTGATGCGTTATTGCAAAACTAATTATTTTTTTGGGGGTGCGGGATGAATACAATTCTGCACGGTACCCTGCTTTACATTGTGTTTGTTGCAATCACTGATGCACTTTCCGTACTCCCGTAATTTGCCAAGCAACGATGTGGCATGCTAGCATGTGTTGCTGCTCTCATCGTTGGGCTTTCTTGGTGACGCAGCTCCCTATGCTTTTCCTTTAGCTTTGTGAGATATGCACTCCAAGTCTAGGGAGGTATTCCTCCTTGAGTTTGCCTGGGTACTGTGCAGCTGTAATGCCAGAGCCTGAGGGGATGTGATCCTCGTTGGCCTCAAAAAGCTTCTGTGTGCAGTGCTAATGCCTTGTAGTTGGATGCAATGCCTCACAGTGGAGCATTCTTTCAGTATTGTATAGGTCAGAAAGTAGACAATATTTGTATTTGGATCTCCTCCATACTTCATTCAATTCAAGAGCATCTTCTCGGCTAAAGACGTACAGAGGGAGTTTGGCCACCTACTGTGCTGAATCAGGTCTTCTTGCTGCTTTGAGCGCATCTTTCTTCGCAGTTGGCTCCAACTCTAAGCGTGCTCCACCTTCCTCTTGGTGGACGCACTCTCGGTGTAAGCAGCCTGTGAACTCCAACGTGACAAATGATGAAACAAGGGACGAAACTAAGATGACCACCTTATCAGTCCTTTGATGTGTGAAAATGCAATGTGCGCAGCCGGAGAATTTATTCCTGACCAAGATGTTCAAGCTGAAGCTGGGGGACTGGGGCCTCGCCACCAATTGCGCAGAAGAGATCCCCTTCAGCCGATCGGGCACATTGGATTACATGAGCCCCGAGGCGCTGCGCAACCCTGTGACGCCCCTGCAAGAGGGCCCCGCAGTCCACCCTGCCGTGCTTGCTGCCAAGAACATCAGGCCCTACACCAGCAAGGTAGGACGCGAGAACAAGGGTGCCCTGTAATGCTGAGCAGTGCTGGAGCTCGTAGCATCATGCCTGTTGTTGTGAGGACATCAAGCCTAACATTAGCTAGGTAGTTGATATGGATGGGCGCTCACAGGTGCCATCATGACACACACTGTGCTTTATCTACCATGCTGCTGCACACAAGCAAAGCTAGAACACCACACCTGACTGCTTTTGAGAGCAGTGAACCATTCAAATGGAGAACAATGTTTGCTTGTTTGAAGTCTACACAAACTCTCTCTCTCTCTCTCTCTGTGTGTGTGTGTCCGTGTGCACCCCATAATGGCCCCTGAAAGCACCAACCTGTACTGGCAGCTTCGACCTTAGTGTATCTCCGAGCAGGAGTAAGCTCAGCAGCATGGTAGCTCAGCAGGAGTAAGCTCAGCAGCATGGTCACAGCTTTGTTCCCAAGTGCCCAACCTCCGACCTGGTTCAGAGAATTAACAAGTACGAGCTGATGGCTACCCTTTCAGGTAGAAGTCCCCCTCCCCCAACACACACGCACAATACGCACACACACGCACATGCACACTTGTCAATCTTGGCAGGTTGACGTGTGGGCGGCAGGCGTCCTCGCCTATGAGCTGGTGGTTGGCAAGCCTCCTTTTGAGGTGGAGAGCGAGTCTCAAACTGCGCAGCTCATCATGCACAGCAATACCATCCCATTTCCGGCTCAGCATTGCCCACTCTGGGCTGACTTTGTGCGGACAGCCCTGATTAAGGACCCAGAGGCACGCCCTAGTGCAGCGCAGCTGATGAAACACTTGTGGTAAGTAGAAGGGATGGCGGTGTCAAACTGTATAAACCTTCATGATATGATGCCATTATGTATTTATTGCATTCTGTCAGAATGATGTTTGCTGCTAGGTGCAGTTGGGTATGGAGGACCTGCATTGGCTTGCTAGGTGAATGTATGTGTGTGTGTGTGTGTTGCCTGACTTGTGAGGCAGGTTGCTCATACTCGCACCAACTGCTCACACCTTGTTGGTTCTGTCCCTTGACCTGCTAGATGCTGCCTACATTCATGGTTGCCGATTTGCTGCATTGGATTTGCTCTCCGCCCACCTGGCTGGCGGATCGCCAGCTTGCAAATGTGTAGGGTTGGCCAGTTTCGTACGCCAATACCGTATGCCTGTATATTTAGTGCTAAAAACAAACATGCATTTGCCGTATAATACGTATAGATATGTATAAAAGACGGAATTGGCCAACCCTACAAATGTGCCTGGCCCAGGATATCTTGTGGTACATGCAGGATCACAAGTAGCATGATACATGCGTACATACATGCAGGGTCACAAGCAGCATACATACAGAAGGTTACGGAGAAAAGAAGGCCTCCAGTCAAGCAGCATACATACATGCACATATACATGCAGGGTCATAAGCAGCTTACATACAGGGTCATAGGATAGCATACAGACAGACAGACAGACAGACAGATACACATTTGCATACATACAGCAGGGCAGCAAACATACACGCAGGGTCATGTGCAGCTTACATGCTTTCTGTATGTCCTGCGCGCAGGGTTTTAGCACTCACAACCCGCTGCATGTCCTCTGCGCAGGATCACGAGCAACTTGCAGGCAGCGCTGCGCAATGCAAGCGCTGCAGGTCGCAAGTCCAGCAAGACGACCCTGCTGAGCGCGCTCCCCCTCCCGCCCCCTGATTACCTCCTGCCCCCCCACCAGATCTGCCCCCCTGGGTTCACGCCCTTGCCCCAGCCAGTTGGTCCTCATGTGGCTAGCAGTGTGGCTCGCGCCACTGGATTCTCCCTTGAGGCCTCTCCACCACCCCCGGAGCAACACACCGCTGCAGTGCCGCGCACGACCATCGTTGCGCGCCCCCAACAACCAGCCAAGCTCTCTCCGCAGCAGGGCAGCATCGCTGCTCCCGACAGCAGTGGCCGTCATGTGGTTTGTGGCTTGGTCGGCAAGGCTGGCAGCGTGAGCGGGCTGGAGGGAGGGGGGGGAGCACCACGGTTGGGTGCGACACCGCCCCACAGTTCCTCGCATGATGTGTTCATGGAATGCTTCATGGCAGCCCAGAAAAACCAGACACAGCAGCAACAGCAGCAGCAGCAGGAAGCTGGCAGTGCCCTCTGCACACCGCCTGTGGCGACGCCCCTGTGGGAGCGCAGACCCCCTGTGGGCGCTGACACTGTCGCTGTCAGTGACAGTGCCCTCTGCACACCACCGGGCACACCACAGAAGCCTGCACAGTTAGTGTCCATGCCCCCCACCCCAGCCAACCTGCCACCCAAAGCACCCCTGGTGAAGCAGCAGCAGCAGCAGCAGCAGGGTGGATTTGGGCAGGGCCTTGCAGAGGCCATGCAAGCGGTCCCCCATCGGAATCATCATCAGCAGCAGCAGCAGCAGCTGTGGAGCTCAAATGGATGGGCAAGCGGCATGCACACCGCCACCACAAACACAGCAACTGGATACATGCAACAGATCAGAAGCGGGCCTGCAGTTGCGTGGCCCCCACAGCAGCAGCAGAATGCGAACCAGGCACCTCACCAGCTCGGCGCTGGTGTGGCTGTGTGTGGGAAGGACGCCGTCAGCGCAGCAAATGCGCCGCACCCTGCGATGGTGCCCGGCACCTCTCCCCCGAGACCCACCACCCCGCCTCGCACACAACTCGATCCCCGTGCACCCACACTGGTCGCCACCCCGCCCAAGGCCACGCACCCCGATCCTCGCGCTGTGACTTCACACGAGCGCGAATTATACAAGGCCACCCAACCCGATCCGCGTGCGCCCACACTGCTCACCGCACCACCCAAGGCACTCACCTCGCTGGACTTCCAGCAGCACGTGTTGCCCGCTGGCGCAGGCGGTGGCATTTCCAGCCCCCTGCACTCCAACCTCTCCCTCCCGCGCATCCACTGTGGACCCTGGAGCCCCACAAGGCTTGCCCCTGCTGCGCGCTCCCCTCTGTCTCGCTGCAGCAGTGCTAGCAGTGCCAGCAGCAGAGACAGGATGAGCAACGGCATCAGCGTGCACACAAGCAGCAGCAGCTGCAGCAGCTTGGGGAGCAACAGCACGGGGGCAGGCAGCAGCAGCGTGGCAATGCCGCTGTCTATGGCTGCGCCTTGGGTGCACGCGGATCCCGGTGCCCCGTTGCGCAGTGCTGCAGATGACAGCAGTGGGCTTGTGCAGGGCATGGCAGGTGGGCCTGAGCACTGCGTGCAGAGTTTGGAGTGTGTGGTGTGTTCAAGCTGTTTCCAGCTGCATGGTGCAGTGGGGTGACAGCAGTGGGCTTGTGCAGGGCATGGCAGGTGGGCCTGAGCACTGCGTGCAGAGTTTGGAGTGTGCAGTGTGTTCAAGCTGTTTCCAGCTGCATGGTGCAGTGGGGTGACAGCAGTGGGCTTGTGCAGGGCATGGCAGGTGGGCCTGAGCACTGCGTGCAGAGTTTGGAGTGTGCAGTGTGTTCAAGCTGTTTCCAGGTGGGCCTGAGCACTGCATGCAGAGTTTGGAGTGTGCAGTGTGTTCAAGCTGTTTCCAGCTGCATGGTGCAGTGGGGTGACAGCAGTGGGCTTGTGCAGGGCATGGCAGGTGGGCCTGAGCACTGCGTGCAGAGTTTGGAGTGTGCAGTGTGTTCAAGCTGTTTCCAGCTGCATGGTGCAGTGGGGTGACAGCAGTGGGCTTGTGCAGGGCATGGCAGGTGGGCCTGAGCACTGCATGCAGAGTTTTGAGTGTGCAGTGTGTTCAAGCTGTTTCCAGCTGCATGGTGCAGTGGGGTGACAGCAGTGGGCTTGTGCAGGGCATGGCAGGTGGGCCTGAGCACTGCGTGCACAAGTAGCATCATGGAGTTTGTTTGAACTGTGCCTAGTTGCGTGGTGGAGTGGATGACGGCAGTGGGCTGGTGCATGGCATGGCAAGTAAATCTGAGTACTGCGTGCAGAATGTGAAGCGTGTAATTGCTTGAAGCTTTGTCAAGCTGCATGGTGGAGTAGATGCAAGCTCATGGGTGGCCACAGGGCTCTTTCTTCTGAAGAAAAGGAGGAGTTGGAAGTAGTTGGTGTCGACGTGCCTTCCTGTTTGCACATGGTTGGCCACAGGACACTTATCCATCTTGCTGCATCCCGCTCATGCCTGCCCTCTTTTGTGCACACACAATACTCGTTTGCTGCATCCATTTGAGAAGACCACACTCGCATTTGCACTGACACAAGGACATTGCTTTTCCAGGAGTTCTTGCTTACACTTGCTTCCAAACAGCGCAAACACACCAGCGCAGGGTTGGCCAATTCTGTCTGAACACGTTGTATGTATCACCTTTTTGGCAAGGCCAATGCAATATATGTGGCGTTTACATATGGAATGGGCCAACCCTATGCATGCGTGCAGGCCTTTGTGTGCACCTCCTTTCGAATGGCGTGTGCACCTGATTCGAATGCACAAACACATGTGTGCAGGCCTGTGTGTGCACCTGTTTCTGAATGGCGCAAACAACGCATGTGTGCAGGCCTGTGTGTGCACCTGTTTCTGAATGGCACAAGCACTTGTGTGTGCAGGCCTATGTGTGCACCATCAAGCTGTGGCTACTGCAAAGGCTGCTCCTGCTGCTTATCTGGGGCATCGTAACTCAGGCTGGACGGCTTAAAACCACCCAACAAGCTACGCACAGGTGGGTCAGCAAAGTGGCAGCAGTGCATGAATGGGAAGGAGGAAGGGGGTATGCTCATGAGAGGTTGAGTGGCATCATGCAAACTAGCATGTGCGGTGTGATTGAATGGTTGCTGGTACTGGCAGCAATGCATGGACGGGAAAGGGAGAGAACAATTAATGGGGGGGAGCGAGAGAGAGGGGGGGGGGGGGGAGAAGTGAAGAGGATGTCACAACAGACTGTTCTCAAAAAATGGCATCATTTGTTTTTTTCTCTGAGACCCACTGCAAAAGCAAGCTCTACCTTTAAAAATGTGTGGATCTGGAATGTTGTTCGGAAGGGACGGTGCTGCAATCTAGGAGCTGGCCGACAACTCGCTTGGCTGCTGCAAGCCTGGAGTTGTCGGCTAAGCTGGGTTCAAGGTGCATAACCCTAAACTTGTTCTTGACAAAGCAAACTTCCAGCAGTCACTGCCTTACCATGATCCACGATGGCCTTTGATTGCGACCATTTCAGTCTGAAATGATCAAACACCAGAAAAGCAGAGACTAGCTTGAGTAGGCTATGCACCGTCTTTGCAGGCGATGTTCGTGAACTCCCAGATCGTTTTTGATATGGTCTTGTTTTGCATTTCAATGCTACAGGTGAAAGAAGCAACGCCGGGGAAGGAACAGGCATATACAGCCTGATAGCTTTTCTGGTGAAACAACAAGCATATGTTTTGAGTCGTTTATAGCCTGCAAGCTTCCCTGATGAAGCAACAAGCGTACCACGCTTGTTGCATCAAACACAGTATGTTTGAGTCATACATAGCCTGAAAGCTTTCCCGATGAAGCAACGAGCACATGTTTGAGTCAGAACATGAGTGCCTCGGGAGCACGCTTGTGGGCGAAATTGTGCATCGCTCAGCTCTTGCGCAAATTTGAGGTGTGCTGATTCTGGTTGCACTGTTAACGAATCACGAGATCGACGGATGTCCCTTTTGGTTCTGCACGAATGCTCATCAACTGTTAGAGAAACTGAATCATTGAGCATGATGCAAATTCTTTTTCCTTGCGATTGCATTCATGATGATAATATATTATTGCACGTTGCCTTTTATGGGGTAGGGACACTTAATGAACCGACCTCAGTGAACTAATCATTTAGGTAAGTTATTGATTGGATGACTTGTAATGCTCGTTTTGTATATTCATTTTACGTTCTGCCTGCCATCATCCTGTTTTTACAGTAGCATACTACGCAAGCATACAAAAAGGAGTGCATCCCTTTAACATGTGCCTTCCTTTTTTTCACCTTGTACTTATTATGAATCATGAATATCGGCAGCACTTCTTCCTTGAGGGGGTTTTCCTCGGTTTTTCACGGGATGCTTGTCTGCAAGTGCCGGATTGATGGTGTAGGAAACGCATGTGCACTCAGCAAGTGGATGAGGTCTCCGTGTACGCCAGGATTAGCACGTGCCGATCGCCCCTTTTGCAGCAGCTAATTCCAAGCAGAATTGTTGCTGTGGTCTTGCCTGTTCATTGCGTGTTGCCATGAGTATGTAAGCTGATTTGAGCTTGGGTGTTGACTTGTTGGTGGGGTGGACTGCGGTGCTTCCTCTTTCTCTTAGTCTGAACTGGTGGGCTCACATTCTGTGTCAGCACTGACTGTTGGGTGTTTCCTTAATGCACGCTGGCTTTTGCCCAGCTTGAGCTTCTGCTTTCGTTGCCCCTGTATTCTCCTGTCATTACTAGCCAGTCAATTCAGGTATATTGAGATGGTTTGACATTTTGTGTTGGTGTAGGGAGGCTGGAAGCTAGAAGTGAAGGGGAGGTTGCAAAGACCAAGACGCCCGCTGCATGCATTGAGGGGAGGACCATTTCAATATCCCTTATTTCTGATGTACATTTACTACGTGATTTAGTATTACGCCTCTGTTCTCCTGTAAGTGAAAACGTATTTATATATTCTGGAAATGCATTAGCATGCCTCATGGAAAGTCTGGACAGTGAACACTGACACAAAGCGGGCCTCGCCAGCTAAAGAGAGCAAGGAAAAGCAGCCGGATTCATGCAGCTTCATATGTGCTTCCAGACGGTCTTAGCCCCCCTGTCAGGTAAGGTTACATCGCTATATCCGCCTACAAGGGCGGCTGAACAGAAACACAGAGGCCTGTAACCAGACCTGGCCAAAAAAGACCCCTATAAGCTGCTTACAGCAGCTCGCCCAGTGTGAGGGAAGAAGGTCAGGCCTCTCTGTCAAAGTACAGGATTACAGATTGGACAAGGGTTACAAGGGGGTGGCCTGCAGGTTACATGAAGAACAAGGCCTCCAGTCAAAACGGTTGACTGCAAGCCTGCCCATAAAAAGCAATAATTCACACTGAAAAGGAAAAAGCTTGTTATTGTTTTGATTTAACAAAGAAGATATCATATGATATGATAAGACTGCACATGGTGAATGCCAGGTACATAGGGAGCCACGTTATTGAAAGAGTGGGATAAAAATGGTTACAATGGGGGGTAACCTTCAGCCAGGTCGTTTGGCTGATCGGCTTGTGGCTGGTCTCTGCCAGCCAAAAATAAATCCATAAGCTCAGACACAAAAAGGAAAAGCTTTGCATTTCGCCGATGAAGGAACTGATGAACAAATTGAGAGCTCACTTGATGCAGTAAAAAAGGTTGCATCTCAACAATATCCTGGAAGTAAGGTTCAAAAAGCACTTGATACTTGCAGCGCAGAGAAGAAACGTGTTCATCAGTACAGTTAAAAAGGACATGTGCTTCATCTTGAGTTTGGTTGCAAGGACACCTGTCACACACAGAGGTACCATCATCCTGCCAAACAGCCGATTCAACTTTCAAAGTATGAGCACAAAGCCGGAACCTGCTCACATTACGCATGACTTGCTTAAGCAAATCCAAAAAAAGATACCAAGGCAGGGGTGCATAGGTTTGGCGAGCGTTGCAAGCAAAAGGAGTAGCAAACCAAGCTTGGTAAGTAGCTAGTTTTTTGTTGTTTCCCCTTGGATCCACTGACTCAGCTTCTCTCCAAACTCCTTGCAATCTGTACCTCAAGTCTGCACTAGAATCATTCATGAAAATGGCACCTCCTGACCTCACAACCTGCTCAGAAATTTCAGAACCACGCAAACCTTGGAAGGCTTGAATTAACTGCGCTGTCCAGCACTTGTCATCCTTAGGTTGTAACTTCAAATCGGCTTGCATAACACGGCGTAAAGTACTACTATTTGTACCAAGCATGCTGTTGTACAGCTTGACTGCAGCTCTAAACCAATAGTACTGCAGTGGTTGATGCCCACATTCTCTCAAAACAGCCCAGTTGATGGTAGTTCGCTTCACACCCAAGGTACCTTTCAAGAAATTCAAATGCAAAGTTTGCAGAGCACTAGATAACTCTTTGCCTGCCTGCATGAAACCTGTACCCCACACCTGACTCGCGTACATACCAGCTGGAATAACATACGTCTTTGCAAGCCACAAGGAAGCATGCAACCTATCTGCAAGTGTGTGCTCACGAGGCGGAAACTGTAAACGAGGAAACTGAAGAAAAGGGGTATGTCCTCAGGATGCGAAACCAATGTTTTACCACAGGAGCGCACAAAGAAAGGGGGGCATGGGCAACCTGGGATGTCTCTGGCCTACGCTCGGAAGCGTCTGAGTACCACCATCTACAAGCCTTTCACACCAAATGAGAGTTCGACCATAGGCCACTGCCCGGACAGCAATCCGTCCCATGTGTGCGCGCCGCTAACACAGCAGAGGAAACGAAGCAGCAATTCCTTAATACACACCACTTGAGAGGGAAGAAGCCGCAGATAGTACACCTTCAGCTCAGGCAGAGCCTGCCATACACATGTCCAGCTGGATTAAAGCACGACCTGATTGAGCCTGAGCAGACGCGAAAGAAGAAACTGAAGGGAAAGGGGGGTGCAGAAACACAACCTGAAATGTCTCTGGCCTACGCTTGGAAGAGTCTGAGTACCACCATCTACAAGCCTGTCGCACCAAATGAGTACGACCATAGGCCACTGCCCGGACAGCAATCCATCCCATGTGTGCGCGCCGCTAACACAACCAGAAATTGTCTCCAATATGCTAGATGGCGAGACCTGAGATCCACAACAAGCTGACTCAAGTCCAAAGGATCAGCAGAGCGTACCTTTTGCTGAAAGTGAGCATGATGTAAGCCATTCATGGCAGACAACAAATGGTTACAATGGGGGGGGTGACCTTCAGCCAGGTTGTTTGGCTGATCGGCTTGTGACTGGTCTCTGCCAGCCAAAAATAAATCCATAAGCTCAGACACAAAAAAGAAAAGCTTTGTAATCCCAAAAATTGTAATTGCAACTTTGATAAAACCTTACGATTTGCACTATAAGCCTTGACTTAGGGATCATTATCATGATCAGTCACTGACCCAGACTCTCTACCGGATAGAGCGGTTAAAATGTGACAGCTCACCAAAAAGGAATAAATTCGGTGTTTGGAAGCCAAGCAAACTATGTATGCTTGAAGCTTTACATACCTTAAGGTATGTAAAGGCTTCAAAAGGTCAACGAAAATATCCTTCAAGTTGTATATCCTGTACAGCTCACAAACCTCAAAGCAAGTGCAATAGAAGAGGGCATCTTTTTCGTCTTGGACTTCAGCACGTGCACACTTGTCACAAAATGTTGAACAAGGGTTACAAGGGTTACAAGGGAAAAAGGCCTCAGTCAAGACGTTTGACTGCTAGCCTGTTCATAAATGCAAAATTAAGAAGGAAGAAAATAAGTTGTTGTTTGATTTTCTAATTGGTAACAGCTGGTAAAGAAAAAAGTTCAAATCCAGTCATGTCCAGTCATGGCAGAGGGCACACGCGTAGTTCAAAATGTTGAACTGCCAAGCCATTCGGTTGTGCAAAGTTGTGTGTGCAGCAGTAAAGCAGCATAGTTCTGGCTGGAAATTAAGATTGGCAGACCCAGCTTAAAGAAAGGAAGAAAAGGAGGTCTCCTTCCCTTTTGAAAGAGCTTCGTAGCTGTGCCCGCCAACAAGGGCAGCAGGAGAGGAAAGGAAAGGGTTACACAGCTGCACCTGCCTTTGTAAGCAGCTTTGCTGAAGCGAAAAAAGGACCTGTAACCAAATCAGACCAATATAGGAACAAAAAACTACGTTGCCAGTGAAAATTATCTCACATTAAATAAGGATAAGAGGATGCCTAGGGCCGATTAGTGCAAAAATTACAACTCTTTATACCAATCTCCGTGCCATCAAGCTTGCTCGTAAACTGCATGCCCATTCAGTTAGAGTATGCCCACAAGCTTGTTACGACTAGGTGCTGTATGAAAAAAGGTGTACTTCACATAGCCAGGCTCTGGAGCTTTCTGTAACCCTCCAGGCCTCCACTAGCCCTTTCTATTCTGTGGCTTTGTGGTGGAGGGGACTCACGGCTCTTTTGAGCCAATGTGTCTCCTTTCCTTAATGATGTAGGGAGAGTTTCCTCTGCCTACATAGTTTTTCCTTTTATTTTCTCAGGGCTGAGGTACCATGCATCCCTCCACCAAGAGGAGAATAATAGTCATTGAGGATCAGGAGCGTTATAGGTTTACACGAAGACGCCATCATTCAAGACGCATGACTGCTAGGAAAGGAAGAGAAAAAGAAAAAGAAAAAGAAAAAAGAAAGAAAAAGCTACGTACGCAGAGAAAATTCTCCCTACACCAATTAGGAGGGAGAGAGAGAGAGAGAGAGAGAGAGAGAGAGAGAGAGAGAGAGAGAGAGAGAGAGAGAGAGAGAGAGAGAGACGCATTGGCTCAAAGAGCCTTAAGTCTTCCTCACCAGAAGATGAGAGGGGAATTAATGGGGATCGGGTGGGTTTCTGGCAGCACGCTGCTCCAGGGCACCAGTGTTATGATGAGTGTTTTTTATTTTTAATGGCACGTCTGGTAGAGGTAAGTTTGTGCGCAAATTGTACAGAATGGGCATGGAGTATTCTTGCAGGTGTTTCAGATCTTTGTGAGTCAATCCCTAATTTTTTAAATTGATCAAGGGTATGGGCAGTGTAAATAGTCCCACCCACACCCCTGGCCAGGAGGATCGGGTGGAGAGTATTTTCTGCACCTTGGAGTTAATTTCACAGTTTACTGTGTTGTTGCTGTGAGGCTTCTAGCTGGGCACTAGGCCTCGTATCTTCACAGTACCCGGTATTTGATTTCTATCAAGTGGATATGGCGGGCTGGAGTTGTGCTACTCCCCATACTGCGCATTACCTGGTGTGTGGGTGGAGTGGATGATCTGTTTTGTGTTAGTGGGGTGAGGAGTGACCAAGATTGCATCGGGGCGGCTGGAGTTGCACCTGGTTTGAATAGGAATCATGGGTTTGAAGAGGTAGGAAGGTACAGCACGACTAGAAACTTGCTCAGGGTCATGCTGGGCCAAACGGTTTGTGTTGCCTGCATTCAACTGCACAAGATTGGCCCCATAAGAGCCTTTGCTGACCAGTTTCAAAATCATCCTGAAAGTAATATTGTGATGCTCAGTTACCATGTTACGCATGACGGGGCATTGGCAGCCAGATAGGACGTGGGATGTTGACTGCTGTTGTTGACTGCTGTAGTTGACTGCTAGGCTGTAGCGTAAAGAAGAAATTACAAAAGTTCCATAGCTTACGTTCAAGTCACTCCAAGTCATGGTATACTAGAATAATTGTAGCAGTGGAGCGTTCCAGGAATAAGCCAGGTCCAGCAAGCTCCAAGCATGAGCTAAGGACAAGGAATAAGAAGAGGTTCCATGAGGAATGCGCTCAAATGATAACAGGCTGATAAGGCACTGGGACGTGGGACGATAAGACCAACTACACCTGAATTATCCTCCCCCATTCCCTATCTGATATGCCTTCCAGACCTTAAGGATGCCTTGAAATCCTATGTGCATGCTAAAAAAAGGCTTGGATATGCAGATTGCAGGCTTTTACATTTATTACCAGAGCTTGCTAACTTTTGCAAATAAGGGCATTAGCAATACCTTCTGGAACATGCCATGTGTCTCAACCCGTATGAAACACACAATCTTCCAATACCGCTCAGGTACCCTCAACAACCAAAATCATGCGGTTCGCTTCATAAGATCACTAGCCTTGTATGCCCTATCCCAGAATGTCATCATATGGATAGCACCCTCCACATCCTCTCAGGTTGCCAATGCCCCGCCATCCGTAACATGGTAAGTGACCATCACAACATTGCCAGAATGGTCTTGAAAGTGGTTAGCGAAGGCTCTTATGGGTCAAACCTTATACACATGGATGTAAGCAGCGCAGACTGTCTTGCTCAGCATGACCTGCACATCACTGCTCAGTGAGCAAGTATCTAACCGTGTTACACCTCCTTATATCTTTGACCCCAGCATTCCTGATCAGATTAGACGCACCTCCAGCCGCCCTGATGCTATCTTGGTCACTCCTTGCCCTGCTAACCCAAATTGACCTACCTGCCCCTTTCATTGAGTACTCCGCAGTATGAGACGTAATCAAGAAGTAAGAAGCAACAAAACTCCAGCCAGGCAGCTTCATGAATTGAACATCCAAAACCGCCATATCCACTAAAGAAAAGAAAAGAAAAACTACGCAGGGAGTGAAAACACTCCCCGCGTCAATTAAGGAAAAGGAGATACCTAGGGCCAAGGCACCGTGTATCCCCTTCACCAAGAGAAACAAGAAAGAAGGTAATGGGGATCAGGAGGGTTACTAGCAGTAGCCCGTGCCTGATCTTGGCGATGAGAGTTGAGAGAAGTCTTCTCAAGAGCGCGTCTGGTGCTAACAAGTTAATAAGCGTATTGAACAGAATGAGCATGAAGCTTCAGAGCAAGCCTGGTGGCTGTATGAGTGTCAAGACCAAGCTCTTTATGAGGCTCCAAAGTGTGATGGGTGTAGATGACTCCACCCACACCTAGCAGAATGGTATGGAGGGTGACTTGAGCTGAGGCCCTTGAAAGATGGCTACATAGGTCACGGTGCTGATGCTTGGAGGCCTCCAGCTGATTCTTGGGCCTGGTATCTTCACAGTATTTGACCTCCACAAGATGGATGTGCCTCTGTTATGGAAGGAGCTGACTAAGGTTACGGACCTTGGAAGTAGGTGGAGTGGCTGTGGCTGGCGCCGAGTGCTCCCTGTTCCCCCCACACCCCCCTCTACTTCTCAATGGATACCGGGAATTGGTCCTTGGCACTCTTTTCATTGGGACAACTAAAATTGCATCAGGGCGACTGAAGGTGAGCCTTTGTTTGTCAGGAAAACGACGAGGGAAAATCTATTTGGGAAGGGTTCTATTTGTTGAGTGCTCAGGGATCTGCAGCTTCTGTAAAGCAAGACGATCTGCGCTGCCGATGTCCATGGAGGCAAGGCCTGCCCCATGAGGGCCTTTGCTGACACCTTTAAGGAGGATTCTGCTGGCAATATTGTGACGCTTGGTTTCCATATTTGATATGGTGGAGTGTTTACATCCTGAAAAAATGTGAAGGGCATTGTATGGCTCCCCACAGAGGGGACATTGTAGGCTGGAGGACATTTTAAAGCGCACTGCATGCTTTTGATTGAAGAGGGTACCTGTGCGGTAGTTGAACACGTTACGTTTCGATCCACTTAATATAAATAAAATACTGCAAATATAAGAGGCCTGGTGCCCAGCTAGAAGCCTCACAGTAACAACGAAGTGAGCTGTGCAAACAACTACAAGGTGCAGACTCTCGGAGATCGCTCTCCACAAAATCCTCCTGGGTGTGGGTGGGACTATCTATGCTGCCCGTACCTTGGATCAATCAAAAGAATAGGCATTGACCCGCAAAGGTCTACCAAGCTTGCACAAAAGCTCCATGCCCACCCTGCGCAATATGTGCGCAAACTTACTAAGTTAGGTAGCTAAGCTAGAATTGCCATCATGGCAATGATTGAAATCGAATACACTCTACATAACTCTGGTGCCCTGGGGCCGCATGCTTGCAGAAACCCACCTGAACCACACTAGCTTTCCTCTTATCTTCTGCGGTGGGGGAGACTCACGGCTCTTCAAGCCAATGTGTCTCCTTAATTGATGTAGGGAGAGATCCTTCTGCCTACGTAGATTTTCTTGTTCTTTTTCTTTTTGATGCAGGGTGTGTTTTCACTGCCTACGTAGTTTCTCTTTTCTTTTTCTTTTGTAATGCAGCCAGGGAAACAAATGACTCAATTAAATCAAGCACTCTGGATAAGCATAAGAGAGAGCAACAAGACTATGTGCAAAGCAAGAGGGTATCATGAAAGCTGCTGAATTGTGAGCCCATTCATCTCAGTCGTTTGGTTGTGGATCTCAGGACCAGGCATCTAAAATATTGGGCGCCTTTTTCCAACACACACCCAAGAGAGTGCAACAGTAAACACCTGACCTATCACCAGTGGTGCGCTCCTCCTACAAACAGGGCCTTGGTTATGCATTCTCCCTACAGTTTCCCCACATACATGTTCCTTGACCTCCCCCACGATGTCATTCGCAGCGTGGCTCGATTTAGACTCCGTGTTCGCACCCTTTGCTATGAGACAGCAACTTGGAATCACAGGTCTTCCCCAAAGTGTGACCTTTGTGAGGCCGATGATGATGTCCAGGATGATGCTGAGGCGATCTAAGCGTACTCAGACCACACCAGTGGCACAGTCTGTGTGGGAGAGGTATCTAAAAGCGCACTTTCAGCCCCGTGAGGCAGCTCAATTGGTTCGTGGGGGTGTGGCTTTGTCTGCAAGGGATATGGCTGTTCCTTTGGGTCGTGGGCGCGACGTTGAGGCTCTTTTGAGACAGGGCACTCAAAATAATTGGATGCCTGAGCCGGATACAGTTGCTGTGCCTTCAGAGGAGGAGATGCAAGGGCTGGTAGCCAAGCAGATTGGGAAGATGAATGGGCGTGCTTCCCCTGGTTTTGACTGTGTGGCTGCTCCTGTTATCAAATATGCTGCTGTGGTGCGCCCGCAGGTCAATGGCCGGGGCACTGAGCGGGTAAATGTGCTGGTGCCATACATTGCCCGGCTTTTCAAGCTGTTCTATGACAAGGCTCGCATTCCTGAATGTTGGAAGAAGGCCAAGCTGACCCCCTTGTATAAAAAGGGGCCCCTCATTGAACCAAATAGCTATCGCATGCTGGCTGTCAGTGGCACAATGTACCGCTTGTATGCTAATGTGATTCGTTCTCGTCACGGACTGGTGTGTGGCCTCAAACAAGATTCCAGACATTCCAGACCCTCTACCCTGGAAGGAACACCCTCCAGCCCATCTACATTTTAAGGCACCTACAGCATGCTGCACGCACAATCAAGCCTGGGCAATCTAGCCGGCTACACACTGCATTCATTGACTTCAAGCAAGCATATGACACCATCCCTAGGCAGGCACTCTGGCAGCACCTGCAGCGCACACGCATGCCCACTTCTTTCTTGTCCGTCATTAAAAACATGTACGATGCTGATGAGTATATTTTGAAGGATGGAGAGAAGAATGCTCAGGTGCACCCTAACACAGGTGTGAAACAGGGCTGCCCTTTGTCCCCTCTGCTTTTCTCTCTGTATATTAATGACATTGATGAAATTGCGGAGGGGGTGCAAGGTGCTGTCACGGGTACGGCTGAATTCTATGTGACGCACATGTTATATGCTGATGACCTGACTCTGATGGCCAACGATCCTGTTGCGTCGAAGACCATGTTGAACCGCTTGCATGCGTATGCTCAGAGGAAGCACTTAGTCATTAACACAGCTAAATCTGAGGTGGTGCACTTCAATTCCTCTGGGTCGGACCTGCCTGTTTTTCATATTGGGGGGGTTGCCACTGGCACACAAGGAGTCTTTTAGATACCTTGGCATGACGTTTCACAAGTGCATGATCATGGCCAAGTCCTCTGAGCATGCAACTGGCCCCTTCATGGCGTCTGCATTTCGGGTTCCTCAATTTGTTCGTGAGAATTTTCTGGCAAATAGGCCGTACGTGTCTCTGTGGCTTGGGAAGACGTATGTGGTTCCAGCTGGAATGTATGCAGGCCAAGTGTGGGGCACTGAATACATTAAAGCGGGCAAGGAATTTGCAAGTGATCTGCAAGTGCGGCACATGAGTTATCTTAAGAGCACGCTGGGTGTTAAGCGTACCACTACAAACTGGGCTGTCCTGAGGGAGAGTGGTCATGAGCCGCTTCGGTTTTACTGGTTTGGGTCTGTTGTCAAAATGTATAATAGCATGCTGAGGTCTAACAGTGAGACGTTGAGAAGAGTGTTGAAAGCGGATTTGAATATTCATTCGCGTGAGCCAGACTGCTGGACTGCTCAAGTTTTAGATGCTTTTCAAGGCTTACGGCGCTGTGATTCCTTTGTCCAAGCTCTGCGGCAGGGCACTCCTATCCCTATTCAAGAGTTTACTGATGACCTCAGACACAGGCTGCGGGCAGTGTGGAGAGATGTTGAGGGAGTGAACCCGCGGGACACATATAGTAAGCTGGCAACTTACCAGTCTCTTTTTGCAGTGCCTTTTGACCATAACGTGCGTGCCCCTGCCCGTTTACCAAGGTACATGCATTTGGATTTGTCTCCACATGTCATGACGAATGTTAGCCGTTTCAGACTTGGGGCACACACACTGAAGGTGGAGACAGCAGCTTGGGATACTCGGAACACTCTTTTATGTGATCGCTGTTCTTGTGATGAGATTCAAGATGAGGCTCATGCCCTTTTGGTGTGCAGAGACGCAGATGTTTGTGCTTTGAGAAGAAAGTACGCTTACCTGTCCAACTGTTTCTCTGGTGATTTTTCAATGGAGCAACCATTTTTACAACAAGCCAGTGTCCAGGATACTTCTGGTTTCCTCTTGCAACACAACAACAAGCTTTTTTCGTTTATTTCTGAGCTTATGGACATTATGTTGGCTGGCGAGGACCAGTCACAGGCCGATCAGCCGAACAGTCTGGCTGAAGGTCCCCCTGTGTAAATCTAAATCTAAATCTAAATCTGTCCAGGATGAACAACATGTCCTCTTCCATTGCATACATCCCCAGGTGGTCTCTCTCCGCAGGAAATATGCTCCCTTGTTCTCACAAGCAGGATCTCATGATGTGTCTGCTCTTTTGAACCAGAACAACAACAAACTGCCTTATTTACTTCATGAATTGATTGCCTTTTATGAGCAGGCTAGCAGTTGCACTTCTTGACTGAATGTGAGTAGGTTTAGGCTTCGTGCCCACTGCTTGAAGGTCGAGTCCTTTAAAAGGTTGGGTGGTTCAAATATTTGTGATAAGTGTGGATGTGCTGAAGTCCAGGACGAGAAACATGTTCTTTTCTACTGCAATTGCTGTGAGTTGTGTGAGCTGCGCAGGAAATACAAGGACCTGTTCATTGATCTTTTTAAACCGTTACACACTTTTGCCCAGCTTCCAAACACTGATTTTGTTCCTTTCTTGGCGAGCTTTCACTTTGTGACTAATCTTGAGGTCAATGCTTTTCTAAATCAAGACTCGCACAGATTTTCAAAATTTTTGTCTGAACTGGTTTCAATTTTTGATGCTGGATGAGAATGTTTCACCAGCAGCCGATCAGCCAGATTTTCGGGCTGTAGGCCAACCCCTTGTAACCCTTCTTGACTGAAGGCCTCATCCTTGTAAACCTTGTATCATGGAAGCCGCACATGATCAGGATGGTCATTAGCAGTGCCCCAAGCCTGATCTTCAAGTTGTTGAGCTCATTTTGCTTTTTAGTTTGGACTGGTTTGGTTGCAGGCACGTTTTGCTTCAGCTAAGCTGCCCCCGCAGGCAGGTACAGCTATGTAACCCTTCCCTTCCCTTCCCTGATCTTGTTGATTTGGCTAGGGTGACGGACCTAGGAGTGGAGAGCAGGTGGAGTGGCTGTAACTGACACTGTGTGCTTTCTGTTTCCCCCGTGCCCCCCCCCCTATTTCTCTCTTGATGCTGGGAGTTGGTGGCTTGCAATTTTTCGTTCGCAAAAGAAGTAAGCTTTGAGTTTTGATATTAGTACTCACACCATTAATCCCGGCAACACTCGATATGCAGTTCTCCAACAATACCCAGTATGTAGTTTTCTTTCCCCTTTTCAAGGTAGAGTTACCGCTAAGCAGTGTCCTTTCAGTGTCCGAGTTGAAACATGATCTATAGGTGTTGGAATGACCATTGAGACGTGGCTGCCGTCCTTGAGGCAATAGCCATCCAATAGTGAGCTGTTGCCCTTTCATAAAGAGTTAAATAGACTCAGCAATTCAAAGGAAGCTAAAACTTTTAGTAAACAGGAACAATATGTGAGGTAGGTAAAGATACACGTATGACATCCAGTTGCGTAGCACACTCATGAATTTCAACGACAGGAAAAGAAAAGAACAGACGATGCCGACCTAAAGGCCATGAAAGGCCAAAGCCAATGGCAAAGGACTGGTATCATACATTGCAAAACAAAACATGCACCGTGCAGCTAAATGAGCTCTTAAACACCCCAAACTTGACCAGAACTAAATTACCATTAATTTAAGGCTTTAACATACATACATATTTATGCATATGATTTTTGAAAAAATGAAGGAAATCACAAAATAACCTCACTTTTCTCAGCAACCTGGTATGACATGTCAGGAAGGTGACCGCTGCATCAGAAATCAAGCTCCTTGCAGCTCACATTATTCACACCATCTTTTTAGCACATATTGTTGCGGCCTTTTTGAAAATACTGATGCGCCCTCTTGAACTCAGTTATGCTGAATTAGAGGGAGCAGGGCACCGCCTACCCTGATGCAGGTTAAGCTTCATCGACCTCCCTTCCCATGGTGATGGTGGTGGTGGTGGTGGTGTTGATGCTCCTTCTGGCTGGAAGCTCTGTCTGAAACCCACAGTCCATCAGTTCCACAGCCTCTGCCAGGCATCCAATCTGCAAGCGCACCAAGCAAGGCATGTACAGGTGGTCGAGGAAACATCGAGATTACTACGAGAACATGCCTACGGCACTCGGCACAACCCTTAACCTGCAATTTGCTGACAAGCCAAAAATTAAGATTGAGGATCTTAGTACAGAAGCATCCCCATCACAGCTAACAATAATGGCAGACAGGTTTTCTAATTGCGCCTCCCAGCAGGATTTCACGCAGCTGGAACAGCTTACTAAGGAGTAATAATCTAAATGATAAGCGAATGGCCAAGTGCTGTTAACTCAAATGCCATTGCAAGCGCATCCTTGAGCATCACAGACATTTTGTTTACCAACGGAAA
Organism: Dunaliella primolecta; assembly: GCA_914767535.2. Classification (NCBI taxonomy): domain Eukaryota; kingdom Viridiplantae; phylum Chlorophyta; class Chlorophyceae; order Chlamydomonadales; family Dunaliellaceae; genus Dunaliella; species Dunaliella primolecta. The sequence continues at coordinate 3,722,645 of OU611766.1, forward strand.
TGGCAAACAACCATGGTGACTATAGTGCATGTGTAGGGGGCCAGGTCTGTGCTAAGCCACGAGAACTTTGGGTGAGCGTGCACTTGTTCCAAGTGTGACTCAACAGGGTTTGCATCAGGGTTGTTAGGCTTCAAAATCTTCATGTCGTCAACCCTGTCACCAACCCCCTGAATCACACCAATCCTCTTTCTGGCCCCCCCCCCCCCCTTGTTACCAACCCTTTTTGCAATTATTCCTTTATGGCGCAAATCTTGTCACCAACACTCTTGAATCACTCTTGAAGTGAGTGCACACTCGTACCACTCACCCTGTAGCATGTAACCAGCAATCATGTACTTTAGGGGTGTGTAGATGTGTACTTTACCTGAGGCAGACAATTCCTCCACCCTCCCGCAGCAGAAGCTTGCAGGTCAGTAATGCACCTCCTCAAGCCCATCATTTCTCAGTAGACCTTGCACACCAAATCCAAAGCAGCTTGCAGGTCAGCCATACACCTTGAGCCCATCCTTTCTTTGCAAACCTCATCTCCTGGGTCAGGCTGGAGGCGGATTGGTGGATAACCTCAAACACTTATCAAATGGAGAAAACTCAAAACTCTGATGCCGGTCCTAATTCTTACCTGGCAACCAACCGCCTGCGCCAATTGACACCAACCCTCTTATGCTTATCCTGACAGCAACCCTCTCCAATCAGACTGGAGGCTGGAGTGTGCCAAGGCCCCAAAGCAGGCTCCGCTCCCACCATAGAATCCACGCACATCTTACCCACATGCAAGCTATGCACATCCTATGCACACTGATCCCGCCATGGAAGCCATACACACCCATCACACTTGCCCTAAGCGCAAATGAAGAGCCCAGGTGCACAGCTAGGGGGCCTATGGAGAGGGGCGGTACCCGCCTCAAATGCTAACCCTGTTGCAGGTTTGGACAACCCCCTATAGATCGCCATGTATTATACATTTAATCTATATGACAGTGGCATTATTCGGCATGTTTACGAAATTGGCATGTGCATTTTGTGCTGCCCATTGCGCACCCATCCCACTCACCCTCTTGCACAAGGCCAGAGGCGGAAGTGCGCTCATACCCCAATGCAGCCACTGTTCCTGCCAAAGAAGAGGCAGGAGAGGCAACAGGTCCCAGGGAGAGGGGCTGCATAGCCAGAGGAGAGGAGCCCGGGGGATACAGCAGGGCAGTCAGGCGCGTGGTAAGGTCTGCTAGAGGGATGAGCTCGTCTAGCTTTGTGCCTCCAGGGGCGCTCTTGACCTGCAGCGTGCACGTGGTGTGTGTGTGTGTGCATTTTTGAGAGTATAATACAAAGAAGTACTGGACAGATGTTACGGGAAAAAGATGCAAGCTGTCTTGTTGCTGGGAAACTGCTAGTCTGCTTGCCCTGTGTCCAAGAACAGTCTGAGCAAGTGGCATGTTCAAGGGCAGTCCAAGCGGGTGGCATGATCAAGAGCAGTTTAAGCGTGTGGCATGATCAAGAGCAACCCAAGCGTGTGGGACCATCAAGGGCAACCCAAGCGTGTGGCATGATCAAGAGCAGCCCAAGCACAGCTTCCATGCATGGCTTCAATCCGTGGCCTCAATGCAGGCCTGAGCATGGATAGGGCTTTCTGCAGGCCCATGTGTGTCTTATAAATTAGCAGCCGCGAGCTACGCAAGCCAAGCACACGACATCCATAACCTTCACAAAGATTGGCAGTTCTTCCTAATCTTGCCCAACAAAGCTATGACGTCACCCATGATGGGATTGGACGGAGTTCAACCCTGCACTTTTCCTTCAATCGTGCCACCTGCCAGGCTGTTGGTCGAACTCCATTTTCTGCGCGCGTCAATTTAATCCTTTAGACTGCTGCGACGCTGGACCTAAGTCAGCACAGCATAGCAAACCCGGTTCCACTGGCACTCTTCAACACTAACTTCAGAAGAGTGCTGCAACTCAGAAACTACTCTTTAACACTGAGCCCAGCCCAGCGCTGCTGCACGGAATACCCACCTGAAGCTTGCCATGCATCCTTACCTTCTCCATGGGCTGCGCTGCTGTGTCGTTGCCTGAATGCAGCTACACTGAATCAACCACTGAAACCACCTCCCTATTTGCCGTGCACCCTTACCTTCACCATGGGCGGCGCTGCAGAGCCGTGGCCCGATCGCTGCTGACTTGAATCTGCTCTGCCGCTGCCGCCGCCAATCCCCAAAGACCCCCTCAGGCTCCCGAGGCCAGCTTCGATGCCGTCTCCCAGCTTTGCAGGATCCAGGATGACGAGCCAGCGGATGCCGCGCGCTGCTGCCCACTCGTACTGCTCAGTGAGGCTGCGGGGTGCGTCAAGTACAGGAGGCCGTTTACTTAAGACGCTGTCCTTTACATGTGCCATATGTATGGCCAACATCTGTATGCATGTGTGCAATACATCATATATAACGTGGGGGCTGTTTGAAGCACGATATAAATGTAAGTGCGTGTGTGTGTACGTGTGTATGTAAACATGTATGAACATTTTGTCACAAAGAGCCCTACCTGGGGGCTGTCCGAGGCACGAGCTCTGCAGAAATCCCCGCAGCCCAGCACATGGACACAACCTGCAGGCCAGCAAGGTGACGTATTGGTGAACGCATGAACATTCGTATCAGAATTGATAATTACAGACCTGCACATGGACAAGCAGCATCTGGACATCACAACCTGCAGGACAGAATGTATGAAGTGATGATGAAAAAAAGGGAGATCCCCTTTCCTTCTTGCATGTGGCCTTTTTGGCTGGCGCAAACTTTCCTTTTCCTTTTATTTTCTTATAATCACGAAGGACTGGAAGATCCCTGCAGACCAGCACATTGACACGACCAGCAGCGCGGACAAAAACATAAAAACCAACGGACAAAGGCATAGAATAACCTTAAAAAAGTAAAAAACGAAGATTCACATGTGTTGCTTCACATTACACTATGAGCATATTGCACATGCACTTGCTTCTTCAAAAATTGGGAGGAGAGCACCGTACATAAAATACATCACCCACAAAAATAACATTTTTAAGGGGTGACTCCAGACACTGGAAAAGGTAAATTTTCATAGCATGCGGGAAAGTGCATGATGGTGAAATATAATTGTTTTCAAGGATTCTCTGGTTTGAGCAGAAATGAAGGGCCCAAAGCGCCGGAGAGGCGTCAACCACTGGGAACGGGAAATCCCGGAAAACTCCTTCCAGGAGGAGCAGCAGCAGAAGGCAGTGGCCAGTCAGTCCAAGCTGCTGGTTTTTGTATGCCTCCTGTTCTTGGCAACTCTTGTGCTGGGTGTTCTCTCAGCGAAAAATCCCAGAGGGGCTAAAATCCCAGAGGGGGTCAACTGGCCTCTATTGCCGGACACACTCTTTCTCAAGTGTTCTCACTGTCTGCATAGCATTTCTTAATTTGCACAGCCAGCGGTGAGCCTCACAGGGAAGCCTCACAGAGCAGCCATTCAATGCTCCTGCAGAAAGCAGCCATTCACACTTCCTTCAGCGTGCAGCCATTCACACTTCCTTCAGTGTGCAGCCATTCACAGCTCTTGCAGAGAGCAGTCATTCACACTTCAGCGTGCAGCCATTCACAGCTCTTGCAGAGTTTAGCTGGTACCTGTAAGTGAATTTATTTGAGAACATGTAGGATTTCCTTTTTATGAACTCCTTCAGAGAGTGGAAGTGCATTCCAATTTCTGCAGCATTCTATGTGCTCTCCTGCCTATGTAGTTTTCTTTTTTTTCTTCTGTGCGCTCCAAAACAACTGCTCTGCGTTGTGAGGGACGCATGCGAGCCTGTAGTGTTCAACAATGTTTTTTAGTATGCCAAACTCCTTGACTGCACATAACCTCAGAGGTGCACTTCATTGGTAGATGTTTTCACGCTTCCCGAGGCACCTCAGCTTTTGAAACATCAAGAAACAAGTCATTAGCAAGCACTAGGCAAATCAAAAAATGAACCCCCCCTGCCCCTCCTCCCCCCACCTGTAGCCGCACTTCCAGCATGTCAGCAACCTGCAGCATTCCCCACCAGTGCCCATGCTTTCAAAATGCCAACCCCACACTTGCAGACCCCTTTCACCAGCGCCTGAGCTTTTCATGTGCCCCCCTCCCTCACACCTGCAGCCGCACTTCCAGCATGCGCGCCCCCCCCCCCCCAATGATCTGCAGACCCTTTCCACCTGTGCCGCAGCTTCCAGCATGCCTCCCTCCCCCACCCGCACCTGTTGCCGCACTTCCAGCATGCCTGCACGATCCTGCAGCCCAACCCAAATGTGCCTGAACGCTAAACTTTTAACATGCCCACTCTCTAAAACCTGCAACCACACTTCTAACATTCTCCACCCCAAAAGGCTGCAGATCCTTTTCAGTAGCGCCTGAGCTACCCACATGGCGAACTCCCCCCCCCCGCACCTGCAGCCGCGCTTCCAGCATGCCCGCACCATCCTGCAACCCCCCACGGCTGCGGCTGGCAATCAGCACATGCGCTGCGCTGTGCTGTGCCTTGCTGTGGGGCCTGAAGGGGGAGGCTGAGGTGCTGAAAGGCTGGAGGGAAGGACTCGGGTGAGTAAACATCCCTGTGTGAGGTGTGTGTTTGTGCGTGTGCGTGTCTGAGCATGGACGATTGTACATAAGCTAGTATTCAAGTACACGAGGTGGTGCATGCGCGTGAGCTTGCGCGCATTGAGTGCGCACTGATCATGGGTGCTATGTTTTGAGGTTTTTGGACTTTTGGACAAATGAGCATTACGCAGAAACGATGCCAGGAAGGTTTCCAGATGCGAAATTCCATGCCAAACCAAGCATTTGAAGAATCTGGAAGTTAAGGAAGAAGTTCAGGCAAAGCAGCAGGGCTACAGGAATGCAGTGAGCTCCTTGGTGTGGCAAGCTTCTGAAATGGCAGCTTCTGATTCGCTGCACAGGCGTTCCTCGGACTGTACCAAATGCTCCAGAAATCACTCTGTTTTTCTTTTTTGTAATACATGTCAGGTAGATCAATAGCCCCTTCTCCCCCAAGTAGCCCTGGAACAAGCATGTGCATAGCAGGTGCATACCTGCTAGATTACTGGTGGAGGAGGACTTCCAACCAGTAGCTGCTTCTGCGTCTGAGCGACCCTGCAAGCACAACACACATGCACAGGATAAGAGGCCCATGTTGCTTGCTGCACATTGGCGGATGAGCGATGCCAGGGACATAGCTTCAATGCATATTAGAAGCAAGAGGTGCAATGCTCCTTCAAAGGGCAAAAGGTGCACAGCTCAAGGTCCATGTTTATTTGCTTGAGGGCTATGGGTGGTGACCATTGTGGAGACAGGAGCAAGGGTCTGAGGTGTTTCAAAACAAGAGATGTATGGGTGGCAACCAGGGCGGAGAGACAGGTGCAGGGAATCAAAAAGGAATGGTTGAGATAGGAGCAAGTATTAATAATGATATGGTATTGCAATTGCTAGAGATTGATGCGTGGCAACCAGGGCGGAGACAGGTGCAAGGAATCAAAAAAGCATGGTTGAGGTAGGAGCAACGTTCCACAACAATATGATATTGCAATTTCTGGAGATTGATGGGTGGTAACTACGGTGGAAACAGGAGCAAGGGACCAAGGCGTTTCGAAACAAGAGACATATGGTCGATTTTCCAAGGTGCTGGAAAGAGAGGGGGCGCGTAAGGTGGTGCCTCTGCCCTGGGTGTCCTCCGCTTTCACCACTGACCGCTTTTGCCACAGTTCTGCAGTTGCACTGCTTTCAAGCGCTGCTCTCACCACTGACTAGTTTTACCACAGCTTCCTATTCTTCCTGCCAGAAGGGAGGTCAACCTCTTTGATGAGGTACAAAACAGCAAATGGCAAAAATGCTGAAGAGCCCATTGGCCATGCCTTATAACTCTATAACTAAGAAAGACTCCCTAAACCAGCCCAACTTGTTCTTCATGGCCAATTGGACAGCTTTCTGGACCTCATGCAAAGACGCACACACTGAACTCCATGCAATTACTGTGGCATGAGTGCACGCTGTGCATTGTGCACCGTGGCTGTGCTGTGCGCTGTGGCAGTGTGCTGTGGCAACCAATGAACACGCTGTCCGCTATGGCAGTGCTGTGTGCTGTGGCAGTGTGCTGTGGCTGTGCACTGCCGCAACGATGCACATTGGCACAGTGCACTGTGGGGCAATGCACATGCTATGCATTGTGCACTGCGACTGTGCTGTGCGCTGTGGCAGTGTACTGTGGCTGTGCACTGCAGAAACCAATGAACATGTTGTGCATTGTGCACTGTGGCTGCGCTGTGTGCAGTGGCCAATGCTCCTGCTGTGCGTTATGCACTGTGGTTGCGCTGTGTGCTGTGGCAATCGCTGTGGCTGTGCACTGTGGCAACAATGCAGAGTGACTCAGTGCACTGTGGCTGCGCTGTGCGCTGTGGCAACAAAGCGCATCAGCACAGCACAGCAACGCCACAACGCACAATGGCATGGTGCACAGTACAGCCATACTGCACATCTACATGGTGCACTGCATGGCCACGGTGCACATCCACACAATGCACAGCAAAGCCACAGGACACAACCGTACAGTGCACTGCATTGCCACGGTGCACAGCATGGCCCAATGCATGGCCGCGGTGCACATCCACACAGTGCACAGCATAGCCACAGTGCGCATCCGTACAGTGCACTGCACAGCCACGGTGCACACTTGCACAATACACACCCGCACAGTGCACTGCATGGCCACGGTGCACATCCACACAATGCACAGCACAGCCACAGTGCGCATCCGTACAGTGCACTGCACAGCCACGGTGCACACTTGCACAATACACACCTGCACAGCGCGCTCCACAGCCACGATGCACATCCGCATGATGCACAACACACCTATGGTGCATCTTTGCACAGTATACAGTACAGCCACGGTGCACGTCTGCACGATGCACAGCACAGCCACATTAGCACATAAATGCACCCATGCGTGCAACACCCATGCGCAGCAACCTCTGCTGCAAAACTCGTTGAGAATGTAGGACATAGCTCACTCACTGCTCGAAGCATCCATTTCACATCCAACAGTGTGTCGCCCCCACACTCAACGCTGCTACGAAGCAATGGCACACTCAACACTGCTACAAAACAATGGCACACTCAACACTGCTACAAAACAATGGCACACTCAACACTGCTACAAAACAATGGCGCACTCAACACTGCTACGAAACAATGGCACACTCAACACTGCTACGAAGCAATGGCACACTCAACACTGCTACAAAACAATGGCACACTAACCACTGCTACGAAACAATGGCACACTCAACACTGCTATGGGATAATGGCACAGTCAACACTGCTACGGGACAATGGCACACTCAACACAGCTACGGGACAATGGCACACTCAACACAGCTACAAAACAATGGCACACTCACTGCCTGAAGCATCCGACTCTCCTCATTTCCCAGCACAGCCCCTAACTTATTTCAATACTGCTGCAGCACGTAGCACAGTAGCACACTCACTGCCTGAAGCATCCGACTCTCCTCATTTTCCAGCACAGCCTCTAACTTATTTCAATACTGCTGCAGCACGTAGCACAGTAGCACACTCACTGCCTGAAGCATCCGACTCTCCTCATTTTCCAACACAGCCTTTAACTTATTTCAATACTGCTGCAGCACGTAGCACAGTAGCACACTCACTGCCTGAAGCATCCGACTCTCCTCATTTTCCAGCACAGCCTCTAACTTATTTCAATACTGCTGCAGCACGTAGCACAGTAGCACACTCACTGCCTGAAGCATCCGACTCTCCTCATTTTCCAACACAGCCTTTAACTTATTTCAATACTGCTGCAGCACGTAGCACAGTAGCACACTCACTGCCTGAAGCATCCGACTCTCCTCATTTTCCAGCACAGCCTCTAACTTATTTCAATACTGCCGCAGCACGTAGCACAGTAGCACACTCACTGCCTGAAGCATCCGACTCTCCTCATTTTCCAACACAGCCTTTAACTTATTTCAATACTGCTGCAGCACGTAGCACAGTAGCACACTCACTGCCTGAAGCATCCGACTCTCCTCATTTTCCAACACAGCCCCTAACTTATTTCAACACTGCTGCAGCACGTAGCACAGTAGCACACTCACTGCCTGAAGCATCCGACTCTCCTCATTTTCCAGCACAGCCTCTAACTTATTTCAATACTGCTGCAGCACGTAGCACAGTAGCACACTCACTGCCTGAAGCATCCGACTCTCCTCATTTTCCAGCACAGCCTCTAACTTATTTCAATACTGCTGCAGCACGTAGCACAGTAGCACACTCACTGCCTGAAGCATCCGACTCTCCTCATTTTCCAACACAGCCCCTAACTTATTTCAACACTGCTGCAGCACGTAGCACAGTAGCACACTCACTGCCTGAAGCATCCGACTCTCCTCATTTTCCAGCACAGCCTCTAACTTATTTCAATACTGCTGCAGCACGTAGCACAGTAGCACACTCACTGCCTGAAGCATCCGACTCTCCTCATTTTCCAACACAGCCTTTAACTTATTTCAATACTGCTGCAGCACGTAGCACAGTAGCACACTCACTGCCTGAAGCATCCGACTCTCCTCATTTTCCAGCACAGCCTCTAACTTATTTCAATACTGCTGCAGCACGTAGCACAGTAGCACACTCACTGCCTGAAGCATCCGACTCTCCTCATTTTCCAACACAGCCTTTAACTTATTTCAACACTGCTGCAGCACGTAGCACAGTAGCACACTCACTGCCTGAAGCATCCGACTCTCCTCATTTTCCAGCACAGCCTCTAACTTATTTCAATACTGCTGCAGCACGTAGCACAGTAGCACACTCACTGCCTGAAGCATCCGACTCTCCTCATTTTCCAGCACAGCCTCTAACTTATTTCAATACTGCTGCAGCACGTAGCACAGTAGCACACTCACTGCCTGAAGCATCCGACTCTCCTCATTTTCCAACACAGCCTTTAACTTATTTCAATACTGCTGCAGCACGTAGCACAGTAGCACACTCACTGCCTGAAGCATCCGACTCTCCTCATTTTCCAGCACAGCCTCTAACTTATTTCAATACTGCTGCAGCACGTAGCACAGTAGCACACTCACTGCCTGAAGCATCCGACTCTCCTCATTTTCCAACACAGCCTCTAACTTATTTCAATACTGCTGCAGCACGTAGCACAGTAGCACACTCACTGCCTGAAGCATCCGACTCTCCTCATTTTCCAGCACAGCCTCTAACTTATTTCAATACTGCTGCAGCACGTAGCACAGTAGCACACTCACTGCCTGAAGCATCCGACTCTCCTCATGTTCCAACACAGCCTTTAACTTATTTCAATACTGCTGCAGCACGTAGCACAGTAGCACACTCACTGCCTGAAGCATCCGACTCTCCTCATTTTCCAGCACAGCCTCTAACTTATTTCAATACTGCCGCAGCACGTAGCACAGTAGCACACTCACTGCCTGAAGCATCCGACTCTCCTCATTTTCCAACACAGCCTTTAACTTATTTCAATACTGCTGCAGCACGTAGCACAGTAGCACACTCACTGCCTGAAGCATCCGACTCTCCTCATTTTCCAACACAGCCCCTAACTTATTTCAACACTGCTGCAGCACGTAGCACAGTAGCACACTCACTGCCTGAAGCATCCGACTCTCCTCATTTTCCAGCACAGCCTCTAACTTATTTCAATACTGCTGCAGCACGTAGCACAGTAGCACACTCACTGCCTGAAGCATCCGACTCTCCTCATTTTCCAACACAGCCTTTAACTTATTTCAATACTGCTGCAGCACGTAGCACAGTAGCACACTCACTGCCTGAAGCATCCGACTCTCCTCATTTTCCAGCACAGCCTCTAACTTATTTCAATACTGCTGCAGCACGTAGCACAGTAGCACACTCACTGCCTGAAGCATCCGACTCTCCTCATTTTCCAACACAGCCCCTAACTTATTTCAACACTGCTGCAGCACGTAGCACAGTAGCACACTCACTGCCTGAAGCATCCGACTCTCCTCATTTTCCAGCACAGCCTCTAACTTATTTCAATACTGCTGCAGCACGTAGCACAGTAGCACACTCACTGCCTGAAGCATCCGACTCTCCTCATTTTCCAACACAGCCTTTAACTTATTTCAATACTGCTGCAGCACGTAGCACAGTAGCACACTCACTGCCTGAAGCATCCGACTCTCCTCATTTTCCAGCACAGCCTCTAACTTATTTCAATACTGCTGCAGCACGTAGCACAGTAGCACACTCACTGCCTGAAGCATCCGACTCTCCTCATTTTCCAACACAGCCTTTAACTTATTTCAACACTGCTGCAGCACGTAGCACAGTAGCACACTCACTGCCTGAAGCATCCGACTCTCCTCATTTTCCAGCACAGCCTCTAACTTATTTCAATACTGCTGCAGCACGTAGCACAGTAGCACACTCACTGCCTGAAGCATCCGACTCTCCTCATTTTCCAGCACAGCCTCTAACTTATTTCAATACTGCTGCAGCACGTAGCACAGTAGCACACTCACTGCCTGAAGCATCCGACTCTCCTCATTTTCCAACACAGCCTTTAACTTATTTCAATACTGCTGCAGCACGTAGCACAGTAGCACACTCACTGCCTGAAGCATCCGACTCTCCTCATTTTCCAGCACAGCCTCTAACTTATTTCAATACTGCTGCAGCACGTAGCACAGTAGCACACTCACTGCCTGAAGCATCCGACTCTCCTCATTTTCCAGCACAGCCTCTAACTTATTTCAATACTGCTGCAGCACGTAGCACAGTAGCACACTCACTGCCTGAAGCATCCGACTCTCCTCATTTTCCAGCACAGCCTCTAACTTATTTCAATACTGCTGCAGCACGTAGCACAGTAGCACACTCACTGCCTGAAGCATCCGACTCTCCTCATGTTCCAACACAGCCTTTAACTTATTTCAATACTGCTGCAGCACGTAGCACAGTAGCACACTCACTGCCTGAAGCATCCGACTCTCCTCATTTTCCAGCACAGCCTCTAACTTATTTCAATACTGCTGCAGCACGTAGCACAGTAGCACACTCACTGCCTGAAGCATCCAACTCTCCTCATTTTCCAGCACAGCCTTTAACTTATTTCAATACTGCTGCAGCACGTAGCACAGTAGCACACTCACTGCCTGAAGCATCCGACTCTCCTCATTTTCCAGCACAGCCTCTAACTTATTTCAATACTGCTGCAGCACGTAGCACAGTAGCACACTCACTGCCTGAAGCATCCGACTCTCCTCATTTTCCAGCACAGCCTCTAACTTATTTCAATACTGCTGCAGCACGTAGCACAGTAGCACACTCACTGCCTGAAGCATCCGACTCTCCTCATTTTCCAACACAGCCTTTAACTTATTTCAATACTGCTGCAGCACGTAGCACAGTAGCACACTCACTGCCTGAAGCATCCGACTCTCCTCATTTTCCAACACAGCCTTTAACTTATTTCAATACTGCTGCAGCACGTAGCACAGTAGCACACTCACTGCCTGAAGCATCCAACTCTCCTCATTTTCCAGCACAGCCTTTAACTTATTTCAATACTGCTGCAGCACGTAGCACAGTAGCACACTCACTGCCTGAAGCATCCGACTCTCCTCATTTTCCAGCACAGCCTCTAACTTATTTCAATACTGCTGCAGCACGTAGCACAGTAGCACACTCACTGCCTGAAGCATCCGACTCTCCTCATTTTCCAACACAGCCTTTAACTTATTTCAATACTGCTGCAGCACGTAGCACAGTAGCACACTCACTGCCTGAAGCATCTGACTCTCCTCGTTTTCCAACACAGCCTTTAACTTATTTCAATACTGCTGCAGCACGTAGCACAGTAGCACACTCACTGCCTGAAGCATCCGACTCTCCTCATTTTCCAGCACAGCCCCTAACTTATTTCAATACTGCTGCAGCACGTAGCACAGTAGCACACTCACTGCCTGAAGCATCCGACTCTCCTCATTTTCCAACACAGCCTTTAACTTATTTCAATACTGCTGCAGCACGTAGCACAGTAGCACACTCACTGCCTGAAGCATCCGACTCTCCTCATTTTCCAACACAGCCTTTAACTTATTTCAATACTGCTGCAGCACGTAGCACAGTAGCACACTCACTGCCTGAAGCATCCGACTCTCCTCATTTTCCAACACAGCCCCTAACTTATTTCAATACTGCTGCAGCACGTAGCACAGTAGCACACTCACTGCCTGAAGCATCCGACTCTCCTCATTTTCCAACACAGCCTTTAACTTATTTCAATACTGCTGCAGCACGTAGCACAGTAGCACACTCACTGCCTGAAGCATCCGACTCTCCTCATTTTCCAACACAGCCATTAACTTATTTCAATACTGCTGCAGCACGTAGCACAGTAGCACACTCACTGCCTGAAGCATCCGACTCTCCTCATTTCCCAGCACAGCCCCTAACTTATTTCAACACTGCTGCAGCACGTAGCACAGTAGCACACTCACTGCCTGAAGCATCCGACTCTCCTCATTTTCCAGCACAGCCTCTAACTTATTTCAATACTGCTGCAGCACGTAGCACAGTAGCACACTCACTGCCTGAAGCATCCGACTCTCCTCATTTTCCAACACAGCCTTTAACTTATTTCAATACTGCTGCAGCACGTAGCACAGTAGCACACTCACTGCCTGAAGCATCCGACTCTCCTCATTTTCCAGCACAGCCCCTAACTTATTTCAACACTGCTGCAGCACGTAGCACAGTAGCACACTCACTGCCTGAAGCATCCGACTCTCCTCATTTTTCAGCACAGCCCCTAACTGAATTCAATGGTACTGTAGCATGTAGCATACTGACTGCCTGCAGCATCCCCACAACATCCACCAGCTTCTCAATTCTCTGCGTCACCACTGCTTCTGGTTCCACCACAGCACACAGCACACTCACCGCCTGCAGCATCCCCATCACGTCCACCAGCTTCTCAATGTTCAGCGTCGCCCCCACAGCCCCAGGTGGCGGCGGCGACCCAGCGGCACCATGGACCCCGTGTGCTTCTGCAAGTGCAAGTGTCCCCCCTCCGGCTGCTGCTGCAGCGTGAGCTGAGGGGGTTGGCCAGCATGCGCGCAAGAGGCTGTCGTAACGTCCACCAGCTGCCACCATCATGCTGTGTACAGCATGCGGAGCTGCAGCAGCAAATGCGGTATGTCAGGTTAGATGACTATGGTGAAAAAGGTGCTGCTCTAAGGAAGATGGCCATAGCCTCTGCCGGCTGCCACCATTGTGCTGTGCACAACATGCAGGAGCTGAAGCAGCACTTGCGCTGACATGGGTAAACAGGTAGAACGCTTTGGTACAGAAGATGCTTTTAAAGGAGAATTGTAGTTGGCAACCAGCAGCCAGTCTCACAAGTGCTTTCCAGTGAGTGACTCATGATGCCCCACAGCACAGCCGCCCTCACATGCCCAGGATGACATGAAGGTCTGCTGCAGAACTTGCACAACTGATGCAACAGTTGAATGGCAGGCAATTCTAACGCATGACAACCAGCAGCCGCCCTCACATGCCCAGGATGGCATGTAGATCTGCTGCAGCACTCGCACAACGGATACAAAGGCTAGCCAGCAGCTGGATATGCAAGAGTTTTGCTTGAAGTGCATGAAACACTTCATTAGGCAGTTGCCACCATCATGCCATGGACAGCATGGGGGGCAGCAGCAGCAGATGTGCAACAGAAAAAAGTGAGCAGGCTGGAAGGCATGAGCGCTCAAATGCATCAATTGCAGCATAGGGCGGTCTCCGCCATCATACCAAGGGTGGCATAGGAAGCTGCACAAAAAGAGCAGCAACAATCGAGCAAGGATGGGGTCATGTGCACACGCAACTGCTATCATTGAGTGCCAACCAATGCAACACTAATCAAGTCAAATGCACCAGCCGACAGCTGGATTCACGCCAAATAAGGGTTCTCATGACAAATTGCCTACCAGTCGGGTTGCATGCACCAGCCAGCAGCTGGAGCCACGTCATGAAAGAGAGTTTGCATAAAGAGCAGTTTCGGGTGTTGATGAAGAGCAGCAGTTGTGCAAGTGCACAAGCAGTGCGGCAGTGCAGCGTTGATGCAACCAAAGCTGTGACAGAAGCTTTTGTGCACTCACCAAGTGAGCACCCCTGCACTGCCGCAGGGCTGATAATGCGCACGCTGTGAGTCATGGAATGTGGTGAACGACAAAACTCAAGCTCAACCCTGGGGCCAGAATTTTCCTGTACACCCGAGGGGTGGGGCAACTGCACTTGGGATGATTGGTGCACACAAACCCTTCTGTGAAACCCGTCTGAAGCAGCTGGTATCAAACAATGCAGCCCAAGGGTGAAGGTTTTCCGACGCACCTGAGGGGTGGGGTAGCCGCACATGGACAGTGAAGTAGGTGTGGGAGAAGTACGCCTCAGGCATAGGCATCAGGGGGTCCAGGATGAGGCAGGAAGAGGGGATGGACAGGAGGGAGAGGTAGCGAGCGAGCAGCTGCAACAGGGCGCACACACATACCATACACAGGCTCACTTCATGTCTATGCACATTCATATGCTACATATGAGCAGCTGAAGCAGCAAGGCATGCACACAGTCCATGTACACACTCTTTTCATACTTTGCACATTCCAAACGTAATAGAGCAGCTGCAACAGGGCGCACGCATGCACCATATCCAACCTCTGCGTTCAAACGCAGTAGGGCTGCAAACATGCTGGTGTAAGAACAGAGAAACAGAATGCTGAATCTGAAGGTCAGGACTCTTATCGGGAATCCACACAACTGTGTGTGCAAGGGTCTTGTCTTGGTGTATCGTTAGTTCTTTTGTCCTTTCTCGAGCCAATGCTCATATACCCTCCATGGTGGCACAACAACTTTCCTAGTGGCTCAGCAAGTGCTGACGCCACACAGGGCGTATCCTCCGTCTCTGAGCATGTGCATGTGATGATATAACTTCAAGTTCTTCGAGACCCTAAGCACCCCCTTGCGCATGTGAATTGAGGAATCCACACACTTCAGCCCCTGAGTTTTTAGTTGCACAACGACGTGCGGCAGACCACCCACTCACTTGCACATCAGCGTGGGTTGCCGCAGCATGCGATGCTGCAGCAAAAGCAGACCCACCAGCAGCCAATGAGCGCTCACCTGAATGAGGGCCCACCCACTCACCTGTACATCAGCGTGGGTTGCCGCAGCATGCGATGCTGCAGCAAAAGCAGACCCACCAGCAGCCAATGAGCGCTCACTTGAATGAGGGCCCACCCACTTACTTGCACATCAGCGTGGGTTGCTGCAGCATGCGATGCTGCAGCAAAAGCAGACCCACCAGCAGCCAATGAGCGCTCACTTGAATGAGGGCCCACCCAATTACTTGCACATCAGCGTGGGTTGCCGCAGCATGCGATGCTGCAGCAAAAGCAGACCCACCAGCAGCCAATGAGCGCTCACTTGAATGAGGGCCCACCCACTTACTTGCACATCAGCGTGGGTTGCTGCAGCATGCGATGCTGCAGCAAAAGCAGACCCACCAGCAGCCAATGAGCGCTCACTTGAATGAGGGCCCACCCAATTACTTGCACATCAGCGTGGGTTGCCGCAGCATGCGATGCTGCAGCAAAAGCAGACCCACCAGCAGCCAATGAGCGCTCACTTGAATGAGGGCCCACCCACTTACTTGCACATCAGCGTGGGTTGCCGCAGCATGCGATGCTGCAGCAAAAGCAGACCCACCAGCAGCCAATGAGCACTCACTTGAATGAGGGCCCACCCACTCACCTGCAGCTCAGCAAGGGCTGCCGCGGCACGCGACGCTGCAGCCATGGAGGCTGGATGGTTGATTGCCCTCCCTTGCCAATCTTTGATGAAGCTGTGCATGACGGCAGGAAGTGCATGTCTTCTCGTGAGATTGTCAGCAACGGCTGTGCTGGAAGTTAGTTCTGATGACAGCCTCCCAACGCTGCTGTTGAACGACATATTTTGGAGACACCAGCATCTTCTACGAAGCAATTCAGGTGGCCTTTTAAAGTTGTGCTTGTATGATGTACTCTGATGCCCCT
>OU611766.1:3741274-3743774 GCA_914767535.2 Dunaliella primolecta
CACCTACATGACTGTGCAGCACCATGACTGTGTGCACCTGGATGACTATGCGCACCAAGATTGCTGTGTGCATGAAGAGAGTGCATCTTAGAGTACACAATTCATGTGCATGACAAGGTGCACCAAGATGAGTATGTGCGTGCGTGATGAGGCGCATAAGGATGACTATGTGCATCCGTGGCAAGGCACGTTCCTGCACCTGCAACAGTGCAAGGTAGCTACTTGTACCCATTTCACTGGCCTGCTCTGTAGCTTGGCCTAAGTTCAGCCCAGATGTGTGCATAGCATCAAGCATGGTGCAGCAAGGTGGAAACCAGGAGCTTCTGCTGACCTGCTCAGTGGCTTGACCAGGAGTGACACCACAGCTTGCCATCAGGGATGCCAGCAGCACGCGATGGCTGATGCGCACCTGCAGGCACGAGCAGGAGTCAGAGCTTGCGCACGAAGAATGTCAAGTGAGGTCCACAGCTTGGCTCAGGTCCACAGCTTGTCACTATAGACTTAGGAACAAACCCTGGAAAAAAGGAAAGGGAAGGCTAGGCCAGCCAAAGAAGAGGCTTCACCACTAAACCAATGCCCAAACCCAGCATCCTTAGGTACATAACCGGATCAAGCCGGATTGGCAGCAGTAGACACTGTGGCTGATGTGCGCCCGCAAGTACAAAAGTGGGCAGCAGGCTGTGCACAGAAATAAGGTTAAGCAAAGAAAAGCCCGGGAGGGAGAGCGGCACCCGGCCAACCATCCCTTTTTGTGAAGGGAATGTAGGAAAACTACTCTTGCGTCCACAGCATGTCTTACTTTCCTTTACAAAGAACAAGTAAAGATACCGGGTTCCTGCACTGTAGTACATGCATTGAAGTTAAGCCCAGAGATTTCAGGCCAGAGGCCTAATCTTGTGCTTCTGTGTTGATGGGTCATTCAAACAATCATTCGCCCGAAGCAGTAATGCTCAGTTGAACCTCACCATTGTATATAGTGCTCATTGAGCAAATTGCGGTCTGCAGTGTTCTAGAGTCAAAGATGTAGGTAAAGGGTGTTGCTGCGCCAGCACATCGATTCTGCCTCACAGCACTTATCTGTCTGTAACCGCTCATTTGCCTGCCTCAGCAGCTTGTCTTTCCAACCAAAAAGTGTGTTGTGGCGTTGGGGATGCTTTTATGCAAGCAAACTAAAAAAAAGAAGACTATACAAGCCAGGTCCAGTTGCACGCACCAAAGACAGGCTCCTAAGTTGAAGTTTGCCAGGCCCGTACCAAAGCAACCTCACTCAGTCCTCACCTCATAGCGCGGGGCGGTACTGGTGTGCTGCTGTATCGGCGACTTGCCAGGTTGCAAGGTGCTGGGGCAGCCAAGGGTGAACAAGGAATCCAGTACCTGCAACATGCAATAGCAAGGAACAGTTCAAATATGGGAACAGTAATGAGACACAAAGAAAAGTAATGACAACAACAAGTGCAATAGCAAGGAACCTAGCTCCTGCACCGTGTAATAAGAAAGAGTAGCACAATTGTCGAATTAATGCAAACGCGTAAAAAATATCAATTACAATAGCAATAGCAGGAGTTCAGCACCTGCGGTGTAAACAGCAAAATCATAATGTCGATTCTTCATGACAGCTCGCAAACAAATATGCCGACCGTACATATGGGACAAATATATTGGTCAAGGAGCAAGAAGCCATGGCAACCTCATTACAGGGAGCAACGTAAAAGCCCTGACAGAACCCCACCTACCGCTGCACTTTCTTGCTTATGCCCTTTTTCCACAAGATTTCCTTGAAAACCTTAAGGTTGCAAGATTATAACTGGGTTTAAGCCTTCAACCAGGTCATTTGGCTGCTCAGCTTGCAGGGTCGTGCTTGGAATTTCAACAGCGATAAAAGATACTACGGTAAAAGTCACCACAATGCACCAGTGTCCTAGCAATTGCAACTGTCCTCTGCCAGCCGCCATGATATATGATATGTGCTTGCAGCTTGCTGCTGGTGTTGGTTGTGTGTGTGTGTGACGCTGATTCTGTATGACATCCTTTTCCTGGGGCAGCAGCAGGGAATGTACAGTAGAGGACTCATGCATGCAGGCACGCTCCTGCAATTGTGAAGGCCAGCAAGCTACATCCACAAAAAAGCACACCTGCGTCATTGCTGTGAGCATCGAACCCATTGCCAGCATTCTTCCTTGAGAGGCCGCCTGTGCCATGCATGCATCGCAAGCAAGCCGCATCCACAAAAAAGGCACACCTACGTCACTGCTGTGAGCATTGAACCAACACTCTTCCTTGAGAGGTTGCCTCTACCATGCGATCACCAGCAAGTCGCATCCACAATATAGCATACCTGTGTCACTGCTGTGAGCACTTGGCTCTCTGCCAGCAGCCTTTCCCTGGAAGCCGCGGCGGCGGCTGCCACTGCTGCTGCCGGGCCTGAGGCATGCCCTTGCCCAGCTCCCCCTGCTGCAACTGCTGCTCCTGTTGCGGCTGCTGCTGCTGGCTGGGAAGCAAG